>PVJC01014505.1:0-28281 GCA_004026665.1 Murina feae
TTTCCCACTTCCTGGTGCCCTGGTGCCACTTCCAACTACCAGCATAGGCAGGCAGTTGCAACAGAACCCTTTGGTTTGCTCTAGTTCCGTGGCTGTTGGCCTCCATCTTGGCTGGGTTAATTTGCATACAGCCGCTCTGATTGGCTGTTGGCCTCCATCTTGGCTGGGTTAATTTGCATACAGCCGCTCTGATTGGCTGTTGACCTCCATCTTGGCTGGGTTAATTGGCATACAGCCGCTCTGATTGGCTGGTGGTAACGGTCACATTTGCATGTTTCTCTTTTATTATAGAAGATAATACCTACTAGGTCCATCCATGTTGTTGAATGGCACCATTATTTTTATGACTGAGTAGTATTCCATTATATATATGCACCACATCTTTATCCATTCATGTATCCATGGACATTTAGGTTACTTCCATATCCTGGCCATTGTCAGTTATGCTACAATAAACATATGGGTGCACATACATTGTCAGATTAGTGTTCTGAATTTTTTTCAGATAAATACCTAAAAGTAGAATTTCTGGGTCATATGGTAGTTCTATTTTTAATTTTTTTTTGAGGCACATCTATACTATTTTTCATAGTGGCTTCCCCAGTTAACAGTCCCATCAGCAGTGAACAAGGGTTTCCTTTTCTCCACATCTTCAGCACTGTTAATTTATTGATGATAGCCATCCTGAAAGGTGTAAGGTGGTATATCATTGTGGTTTTAATTTGAATTTCTCTGATAATTAGTGATATTGAGCATCTTTTTCATATGTCTGTTGACGATCTGTCTGTCCTCTAAAGAAATATTTATTCTGGTCCACAGCCCATTTTTTTAAAAGGATTGTTTCTTTAAAAAAAAATATGTTTCTATTGATTTTAGAGAGAGGAAGGGAGAGGGAGAGAGATAGAAACATCAATGATGAGAGAGAATCATTAATCCTGCGTGCCCTCTAGGCATGTGCCCTGACTGGGAATCGAACTGTGACCTCCTGGTTCATGGGTCGACACTCAACCACTGAACCACACCAGCTGGGCAGATTGTTTCTCTTTGTTATTGTTAAGTTGTATGAGACCCTTACATATTTTGGATATTAAACCCTTATCAGATGTATCATGGGTGAGTATCTTCTTCCATTTAATAGGTTTCCTATTTTGTTTTGTTGATTGTTTCCTTTGTTGTGTTAAAAAATTTTAGTTTGATATAGTTCCATTTGTTTATTTTTCTCTTCTTTCCCTTGCTTGAGGAGATGTAGCCAAAAAATAAAATATTGCTAAAAGCCATATCAAATAGTTTACTGCCTATGTTTTCTTCTAGGAGTTTTATGGTTTCAAATTAAACCTTTGAAAGGTGGAGTGATTCTTTAAAAATGCTAGGGTTGCTGCCATGGATTGGGAAAAGAATTGAGCATTTTAAAGTTGAGTAAAAGATCAGTAATGGGGCTAAGGAGTGGACTCCAGGCAGGATGTATGTTTGTGTACCTGGTTTCAAAATAGTGCCGGGAGCCCCCTTTACGACTATAAGCAACCTTGCTTTAAACAATATGATGAAATGTTTTCATTCAACTGGGAGATGCAGCCTGTGGAGTCTGCTTCTATAAATTATAGCATGGCTGTCTCTAATTTGAAAACTTATCTTCAGAGAGTGTCTAAGGCTCTTCTTATCTCCAGAGGGCAGCAAATGTGGGCAATCTGTGTCATAAACATACACCAGAAATAGCTCCATATTTTGTTCTACTAAAAGTAGAAGGGCAGTTTGCAAGTAGATTGTAGAGTAATCATTTAATTTCCTCTGAGTTATCTCTACCAAAACTGTATTCTGATTCTGCAAAGATGCAAATTTTAGCAGTGGTTAATTATGTCATACTGGCAGTATTTTAATGGCATCACGCCTCTTTCCCTTGAGCAGAGTTGGCTATCACTGCATTTTCTTAGCTAGGATGTAACCAAAGGCCACTGCAAAAGGAAGGTCCCTGGAAACAACATGCCAGCCTGGATCTAAGAGGAAGCCTATCAGAGCTTTAGTATTAAGAAGTGGGAGGAGCCAAAAGGAACCAGAGATAATGAAGGGGAAAGGCAGCCTGAAATAATGAGGATGATGAGGATAAAAGAACGTTTATATTTATTGAGGATTTATCATGTTTCTGATGCTGTATTAAGTGCTTTATATAATTTTATTTCATCAAATGCTTAACACAACTCTATGAAAAAGGGTTTATTACACTCAATTTACTGATCAGGAAATTGAGATGCAGGGAAGTTAAGTGTACTGTCAAGTGTCAGCCAATGAGTGAAATTGGCACACATGGCCTAGAATCCAGGCAGTTTGTATAGAGTAATGTGTTTAACCCAACACCAGGTAGAGAGCCCATCTGATCTGCTAAGTCTGACAAAGCTAGACACAAGCTTTCCTGGATTATACTGTCATCTCTCCATTTCCACTGATTATTTATCCAGGGTTTTTTCTTTACATGTCTCTGACTTGGGATGAGAAAGAACAGAATGTTCTAGACAGCACTAGTGTTGTGCACTCTTGGTCCCCGTGTTCCCCATGGGCAACAAACAGATCCCTTTATCCATGGCCTTTGCTTCATTTTCACCATCTCCTATACTTCAGTGACTGTTGCCGTGATTCATAGCTGTGCTTGTGTACGAATGTCTATAAATACCACATCACACTCAAATAATTTTGTCAATCAATGCATAATGGCTTGTAAAAATGACCCCAATTAATGCTGCACCATGTTTTGAGCACATAAAACTAGTCATGATATTATTATATACTAGGGGCCCGGTGCACAAAAATTTGTGCACTCGGGGTGGAGGGAGTCCCTCAGCCCGGCCTGCCCCCTCTCACAGTCTGGAACCCCTCAGTGGATGTCCTATGATGGCTCCAGTCTGCCAGGTGCCTTTTGTGTGTGTGTGTGTGTGTGTGTGTGTGTGTGTGTGTGTGTCACCGCTGGGGACCTGCCCCCAGCCACATCTGAGGCTCGGAGCAGTCCTCCTGTGTGTGTCTACCTGCTGGGGGCCTGCCCCCAGGCACACCGTGGAGGCTTGGAGCAGGCACCCCCTCTATGTTGATCTCTCAGACTCTTGTCCTCCCCAGCATGTTGTTCTCTTTTTTGAGCTGTGACCAGGGCTGGGTGCTGCCTGCCTCCCAAGTTTGCCTACTGCCCATCTTCCTCCAGCAACCAGAAAGCAGGGAAAACCCCACCTCATGGTCAGGCTAGCCTTTTCCTGCTCCCTGATCCCCAGAAGGGACCTGGGAAGCCGCCAAGCAGGCCGCCAACTCTTTCCCACTCACCCGTCCCCTGCTGCCTTCCTTTCCCACTTCCCGGTGCCACCAAGGGGTCTGGGGAGCTGCCAAGCAGGACTCCGGCCCCTGCAGCCTTGCTTTCCCGCTCCCTGATGCCCTGCAAAGGGCCTGGGCAGCCACCAAGCAGGCCGCCGGCCCCTTGCCGCCTCTTACCCGCTTCCTGGTGCCCCTCCAACCCTCCCGCCTCTTTCCCACTCACGGGTCCTGGGTCCTGCGCTGTCCCGCCCTGCAGCCGCTCTGTGCACTCGGGAGGTCCCTCGGCCCGGCCTGTGCCCTCTCGCAGTCTGGGACCCCTCGAGGGATGCCCACCTGCTGGCGTGCCTGACCAGCCTGGGTGACGGGCTTTAAGGCTGCCCACAGCTCCCATTGACCCAACGTCCCAGCAAGGCTGGCTGGACACAGGTTCTGGAGTTTTTTCTCCTATAATTGATGCTGTTCCTTGAAGGCCTAGGGTTGTCTTCTATAATTGATACACTGTTCCTTTAAGGCGGCCTTCTAACTACTAACGAAGCCTCCTCTGTTTCATCTCGCAGCGTCTATAATGAAACAATTGTTACTTTTACTGGTTAGGCCCGGGCTGCTGTGTCCTTCAGCTCCCGAGGATTCTATGATTGTTATATTGTTTCAAATGTTTCAAATCTGTGTTTTGCTAGAGCCAGTTTAAGTGGAGAGGCCGCAGCTTCACTTTCGCTCCTGCCGCTATGGAAACTGCCCTTTACTCAGGTCCGTGAGTGGCGGCCTCCATGTTGGCTGGGCTAATTTGCATACAGCCGCTCTGATTGGCTGGTGGGCGTGGCTTACCCTGTCTCGGAGAAACGGTTAATTTTAATATTTCACTTTTATTAGTTTAGATGTTGACTGCAGAAAATCCTTAAAAATTGTTTCAAATACCAATAGATCTAAAAATCTCTGAATAACACTATACTCAGGTGTCTTCCTGGATTTTGACAAATTAAGACAATCATACTGACCACTGAGATTTTTGAGAGATTACTGCACCCCTGAAATAACTATCAGATAATAGTCTCCCTCCAGGGAATTAGGAAGAAATTGCAAATGCAGGGTCACAAGGAGGCAACAGGCAGGAGGAAAGGTTCTAGTTCTACAACTTCTGTTAATAAAATAAGATGTCACACAGACACATATATTCTCCGCTAATGGCTTTTAATCACAGAACCATTACCAAGTCTAAGTGGTTGAGAATATTTATTTGAGTTTACCCCCAAAATAAAATATACAATAGAATAAACAAAGTAACTAAAAATTCAGTCTTCAGACTATTTTGTGACTTATTTTCCCCCTTAAAGTTTTCAATGATCAGTTTTCAGTTTAAATTTATAGCAACCAAGTCAAAAGGAGGTGGGAGATTTTCTCTACTCATATAGGTATAGTATTGATAGAAGAGACAAATAAAAAATGTCCCTCATTTGGCCTTTAATCCACTTGCTGTGTTATCATTTGCCTCTCTTCTACGAGTAAGTGTCATGACTGTGAGCAATCTTTCTGTGGAAATATGGCCATAATAACCAGAAGAACAGCAGCTACAATTCATTGACCTTGTACTATGTGAGGCTGCATTGTGAATTAATTCATTTAATGTTCATGGTAAGCTTTTCTAAGGTACTTTAGGGGATATTAATATGAATCCCATTTTACACAGGAGGCAACTTTGCATAAGTTGGAAGCACAATAATTATGTCTTACATTTTCATGGAACAAAAAGCATCATGCTTTGCTGGATCAGCTGGAAATGGTGTAAAATTTAAAAACTTCAAATCTTGATGCTCTGAACAGCAAAGTAAAAACCTGCCACTTGATCATTTGTGACTCAGGCTGGGTTTAAAGTGTCCTTGTAGGGCCAGCTTCCTTGAGTTTCCCATTCTTCCTTGCAGCCTTCCCTTCATTCCACAACCTGAGCTCTCGCTCTCCATTTGGGCTTTTCATCCATTCTCTCTTGAAGAAGTGAGAAAGGCACAAGGCACACGCGTTATCCTCCTGAGCTCCAGAGGATCCAAGTGTTCAGATGTCAGCAGCATTTGGTTCATTCTCTGCAATTCTTGTGTTGTTTTTTTTAAAGGTCTAGCTGTTGCAACTATTTCATGTGGTATTTTTTTCTCTAAAAATACCAAGTTATCTGCTAACTAGAGTCAAGCCTATGACAGTGCAGTTACATCTGCTTTCACTTTCCACTAGATTTCTGCTTTCACCTAAAAAGAGAACACTTTGGTATTTGCTCTCAATTGGAACAAAAATAAAAAGCTCATGTAGACTTGAATTTATTTTCATTAAACTTGTGTACTTGCATGCTTGCACCAACTTGTGAAGTGTTTTGGTTGCTTTATTGATTTACAGTATATTCCAGGTTTGAAGCTTCAGAATCACACCTTCTCCAAACTGCTCAGGAATTACATCAGAGTTGTCATTCATATGAAAGGGAAGGATTATTGTCAAGGCAAGACTTACTAGTATGTATTCAAGTGAAAATGAATTTGTATTAATAATCAGTATGGATTAAATGAAATAAGATTGATCCAGGGTAGTAAACCTGCCAGATTTAAGTTTGTTTAATATGTAGTTAACATCATGTAAATTTCCTAAATGTGATTAACAGGCTCATGCATGTGAGACCCATCAGATACTGACAAAGCTTTCATCAGGAAATGAAAAAGAAAAAAACAAAATAGGTCACAAATAAACAGATTTTCTTGAATTCTACCTCTAGGATTTTGTTTTTGTGCTATGATTTTTATTCTTTATATTTTCTATCTTATTTTAGACCTTAAGGTGTAATGCTTTTAAGAGTGCCTATATTATGGAGTGGAAACAGAATGACTTTTCAATTTGGTAGCTCCAATACAAGGCAGCAGTATATTTTCAATTTGGGGTACTTCATTGGCAGCTTATTAAAATATGCTGTGTATATTAATTGTGGAGTCCTCAAATCCTGAAAAAAAAATCAATCTTTAATCAATTTCTTGTTTGCAATAGAATTATTATTGACTAGAGGTCTGGTGCACAAAATTCCTTCACAGGTAGGGACTCTAGGTCTGGCCAGCAATCAGGGACAATCTGTGGGGTGACTGGAGGGGCAATCAGGGGGCCCCCCACCTTAGCTTTCCTGGGGCCTGTGGGTTGGGGGCAGTTCCTGAATTGAGCATCTGCCCCCTGGTGGTCAATGCCCATCATAGTGACCAGTTGTTCCACCAGTCATTCCACCTTTGATTTTCATATTAGACTTTTATTATATAGGATTTTTTTTTTTAGAGAGGATAGGAGAGGGAGAGAGAGAGAAACATTGATGTGTGAGAGAGAAACATCAATCAATTGCCTCCTAATTGGGGATCAAAACCAAAATCTTGGCATATGCTCTGACCAGGAATTGAACTGACAACCTTTCAGTGTATGGGAGAATGCCCCGCCAAATGAGCCATACCAGCCAGGGCTGCAATAGAATTTTAAGATGCTGAGTATTTTTCTCTGTCAGCACCACTGATGTACAATTTCCTATAAAGAGTTACAGGACTCAGGGGGCTTGGATTATTTGATGGGCTTAGGAGTGTTTTTTTTTTAACTTGTTTTTTGTTTGTTTATGTGTTTAGCATTTCTTAAACCCTAGCATGAGACTTTGTGAAATAAGCATAAGTTGTTAGAGAGTCTCTCTCACTCCAAACTCTAGGTCTCTGTCCTTTAAGGAGCCCCCGTTACATGGTTCTGATAACTAAGCAAATAACTTGTCAGAAGAATTCAAGTCAGAGAATCACTTAATTAAAATGTAAGTGGCACGTCCACAGCTCCCTAAAAGATCCTCATCTTATGCCTGAAAGAAGACGAACAAACTGGTGTTCAGAGCAAGTATTGCGGGTTAGGTCCATAAGACCTCGCATCTCAGGGCTCACACTTTCCAATGAAACTTCTGAATAAACGTACATACCTTTGGAGGGAAGAGTAGAGTGCAGATTTTGGCGAGTTCTTTAAGGATGATTAGAATTCAGGTACTTATGTTTAAATGTCACTGCTTGTTGACTAATATTAAATAAGTGAGTAGTCTCAGTACTGCCTCCCAGGGTCCTCCCTGGGCTTGGGGAGCTGATATCTGAGAGCAGAGCAAGGATAAATACTACAGGAGGTCAGAGTTCCCTAGAGTGCGGCCTACAGAGGCCTGAGGCAGAGCCCTCAATAATTAGAGTGTCTCTTTTCTGTCTAGCATGATATATATCCCAAAACTCTCTCACATGTTTTTCTCATGTGTGCTTCACTACCTGCCTGTAGGCAATTGATGATCTCAGTGGACAGTGACACTGGGTAGCATGTAGCATGAGGAAGGAGTGAGCGTGTGTGATGCAACTCTGAACCCAGCAGACACAGCATTTGTCCTGGCTTCCAGGGTCTCTGAAGGTCTCAAACACTTCAGCACCTGCCCTTTGAAGGAAACTTTCTACATGACCTCTAAAAAAGTGGGTTCTTTTTTATTTTCTATTTGAAAATAAGCTTTAGAGCAGTAGGACCATATATATACAAATTATTGATTGCTACATTGCAAGCGTTTAATATATGTGGATGCCTAATTCTTATTTAACCCTCTTAAAAACAATGGACCACATGCAATTTCAAACTTTTTATAAAGATCGTGTGTTATAGAATCAAATATATTATTATTATGTAGATTAAGTTGTTCCCATTCCAGTAAAGAAAGCAGAGGAAGAAAGGGAAAGAATCTCACTTACAGAGCATCTACCATATGCCAGCCACTCTGCTAGATCTTTTCTGTGTGTGTGTGTTCCACCAACCCTTCCAAAAAGTGTATGAAGTGAGGAGAATAAGCTCCACTTTAGAAATGAAATAAATCAAGTGCCAGAGGTATTAAGTAGCTTATCCAAGTCTCTGGGCTAAAAGTGGTGACACCAATACTTACATGTTTGACTATGAAACTTATCTCTCTACCAGTCTGCCTTCCCATAAATTGGTGTCTATAGAAAAGATGATCCCCAGAAAAGGAACAGGACTATGTATAAGACTATCATGTTCTAATATCAATAACCTAAAGCTTCTAAAGAGTAGAGAGGATCCACATTTTTAATCCGATGGCATTAATTAACTGTGCTGCAAAGGTGGGGTATTCCGTTCTTCCTAGAGTGGTGGTTAATGCCCAGTCTCCCACTTCCTGGATTCTGGTCAGTAATTGCCCCAAACTTCTCCAGCACCCTGACCTTACACTCTGCCCCAAACATTCCTTGGTTCTGATCTTCTTTGTCCTCTTATTCTCTGGCTCATTCTCTTATCCTCTGAAAGTAGCCCCAAGTCAACCCCCCCCCCATTTTTTTTAGAAGAAAACTGTGAAAGGCACTCCTATTCCTGGAATCCAGCTTACAATTTATTGAACTAATGTGTGCGTTTGCTTTTTAATGTGAGGGTCCTTATATTCCCTAGAAATCTCCATACTGTTTTTAACCTTCATTTTAAAATCTGATTTCTTTATGTTTAATTAAGGCTCCCTTTACATCATCATAGATAAACATCTAACTATCATACATTCTGCAACATAAATTTCAAAACTCATTATTACTTGATCTACATTCTTTTTGGATTACATGAACCAACTTACTTTGTGAACAGCAATCTTTCCAACAAAGGAATTGTGCTTAAAGATAACAAAATTCTTCCAGTGAAATAAATTCTAGTGAAATGTTGAAGTGCCCGTGTAATCCATTTCAAAATACTGTTTGGAGATATTTGTTTTAAGAATCTGGACACATTACACATGATGTCATGCTTTGCAGTTGCTCTTTGCATAAGTGAACCTTTACAAAGCACAAATGAAGACAAAATAACAAGCTTTTGTAAAGCTATTAAACAATAGCCTATTAGTCGTCTTGGCCCTGAAGGAGTTTTACCTTATGTTTTATTTCTTACAAATCTGTACCTACTATTATTCTATGTGCTCCCGTTTTAGAAGATAGATAATGAAAGAATAATGGAATAATTTCTTCCCAAGCAAGACACTCCATCTGCTTTTGTTTGCTACTTTTTCTCAACCCATCGCCCACATTCCCCAAATGCTTCCTCTAATGCAATAATTTTCCTTTAACACAGACCTATGATTTTAATAAGCCCATCTGCATGGCTCTGTCTGCAGGGAGGGGCTGAGGAATTAGCATTTGTTCATTTCATATTTTGAATGTAAGGGCACTCAAAGTACACAGTTGCCTTATGAGACTCAGAATTAGAATTGAAGACACCAGCCAACCGTCTGCAATCCTCATCCACATTTTATATTGCTCAGTCAAGGTTGTGCTAAATATTAAGCAAAGGATTGTGTACCATCTTGGAAGAGACATAATTCTTACAACTCACTGTCTGTATTGGAGACCACTCAGATTCCATAGTGACTGGTCCCCTGGCTATAAAAAGACAGAATCCAAAATCACAAGTAAATGTGACAGGACTCTAGTGACTAGTTGAAACCAGGCCCATTAGGTACAGACAATTGTAGCTATTCAACCAACAGTTCATAAAATGAGTGAGATTTAAACAGGAGTAAACATGGAAACTGTTAACAGCTCCAGAAGATCTTATGGGTTAGAAGGGAAATTAGTGAGTGGGAGAAATGGAATATGAAAAGAAATTGGCTGATAACACTATAGCACTTATGGCATATGCAATACATTCAAATTACTGAAATTTTAAGAACTGCAGAAAATATAATTGCAAATGACACAACTGCATAAATTAAACATTATAGCCAAGATTTCAAAAAGATGACTCCCACTCTCCTCTTATCTCTAATTCCCTTACACAAAGAGTACATTTTAATACCTCATTAGATAAAATGTGATGTCACAGGGTGATAGTTGCCAGGGGAGCTCTCATTTGGAATTGCCAATATTATATACCTTAAGATTCTCAACTGTAATGCAGCATTAAAACCCTTCTTCCTGAATTTCTTTAATAAAAAACACAGCTGTGAACATTCACTCAAATATGTACTTATCATGTTTTATTCCAATGAGTAATCACTTCCAGATTCATCCTGGCATTTGGAACTTTGGTTCTAAATGGAAGACTTCAGAGTGAACAAAGCCACCTTTCCTCATTAGACACAAAACCAAAGTCATAGTGAATTTGAACAAACTACGCCAAAGCTAACAAAAAAGCTAGTTAGGAAGCATGTACACGTGTCTGGAAATTATAATTTGGACCTAATACTCTTCTATTTGTTCACAAAAGTAACCTAAAAGCCTCCGGACAAACCTACCATCTCCATACCAGAAATGTTCTTCACATCTGCCTCAATGTCATGCCAATCTGAAAAATGCTAGCTTTAGAAAAAATTTAGAATCTTCTAAAAGCAGGGATAAATAACAGGAATCCCAACATAAACTAGTAGACAAATGACTTAAAACTTGAAAATAAAAGTATGTAAGGTACTTAAAAATAAGAAATATATAATTTTACTTTTTGTTAGGGAAAGATGAGGGAAGCTGTATATTCCTGAAATGTGAATGAGTTAAGATTTTAGTGAATCACCATACTTTTTATTTCTTTTAAAAGCATCACATTTGATGTTCTGCTTCTCTTTTGAATTCTTAGTATCAAAATTTTCCCCAGTATAGGTGAAATTTAATTTATGATGGAAGACTGGTATTCTGTAAAATGTGAGATGGGAAAGCATTGAACAAAAATGCCAACTAATGTTCAAAGCTGTGATGCAGGGCCAAGTGGATTGGGAACTTGGTTTGCCTCTTACCAACTACATCAAATGATATTGATGATACATACCTCTTAGTGTTATGAAGGATAAATGAAATATCTATGCGAAATGCTTAGCACAATGCTCACCACACAGCAGGAGTTCCTAACTATTCGTTCTTTTGGCTCCCACATACCAACCCATTCTCCTTCCAGCTCTCTCTTTCTGTTTTCAAATGCCAAAATGTCTTAGACTATCTATACTAATAAAAGCCTAGGTGACCATCACGCCCTCTGCCCTCACATCATCACAAGATGGCCACCACAAAGATGACTATCTTAAGATGGCTGGTAAGGGAGGGCAGTTGTGGGCTACCAGGCCAGCAGGGGAGCAGTTAGGAGTCAATCAGGCCAGCAGGGGAACAGTTAGAGGGTGATCAGCTGACAGACAGAAGCAATTAGGGGCAATTAAGCAGGCAAGGGATTAGGAGCCAGCAGTCCCAGATTGTGAGAGGGTGCAGGCAGGGCTGAGGGACAACCCCCCACCAGTGCATGAATGTCATGCACCAGGCCTCTAGTAGTCTCATAACTAAAAACAAATTGGAGAAGTTATTATTTCTGAATTTATTTCAAGACATAACTCTGATCCATACCTTCATACACTAGAACAAGGCAGATGTTTCATTCTTTTTTCTTAGAAATATAGATACAAAGGGATGCAATGAGGGATGAAATGGGTATCATATTCATTGTTCAACCTTATAAGTAATCACCTGGCTCATCCAGTGATTTCTCTGATGTTCACACCTAGTTCTAGAAACCTCACATTGTATATTCTGTAAGCACTATTTTCTTCCTAATTTCCCCTAAAAGTTAAAAAATGTACAAAATTCTAGTATATGAAAGAGGAAATAATCTAGGGAAGGTGAGAAGTGCTCTGTCATCTGGCAATCAGATTATTGTAACAACCAACCCTCAAGTGCAATTTGTCTGTTACAGTTCTATTAAAATTGCTAACACTTAGTAAACCTGAACTCTTCATAAGAAATTTAAATCTTCTTTTTATTATTTGTGTGTGCCAATCTCATTTTAAATATTTATTTTAATTATTTTAATAGAGGATAACTATGAAATTCACAAGACAGAAAGGAAGTCTTCTTCTTACCTCTTGTACTAAAGGCAACCATTATTGCCAAGAATCTAGAATATTTTTTCAGACTAATACTATGCACACAAAAAGGCACAAATATAAACTTCAATGTGAGCATGAGATAAGCATTGTTCCGCACCTAAACCTTGCATTTTTTGCTTAACAATATACCTTGTAGCTTGCTACAAATTAGTCATAGAGAGACGCCTCATACTTTATCAATGCTGCATAGTATTTCATTGTATGGATGCACCAACCTTTTTATTTAACCTAGTTCTCTATTTATAAGCATTAAAGTCATATTCTAATATATAAAAGACCAGGGTTGTAACAACCGATCACAACCTGGAAGTCCTTCAGTCAGCGCTGGGTTGCCTGGTGCCCCAGCACTGACTGCCCAGGAGGCTGATACCCAGAGAGAGAAGCAGGATCTGATCCACAGCCTCAGTGGCAGTTGCTGATCAATACTTGCTCTCTCTTTCTGTCCCTCTTTCTTTCTGAGCTTCAGTAGCAACCAGGCTTTTCTTTCTCTCCCCACCTCCAAGGGGGCTACTATTCAGCCCCACCTCCCTAATCAGGCCCAGAGATAGGCCTACAGTTGCTGACTGGCATAGGAACTGACCAATCAGAATGAAATGTGGGTACTGTGACAAACCAATGGCTGCCCAGGAGGTGGAATGGAGCTTCTAAGCTGACTGACATTGACGTTGACCAATCAGAACCAAATCTGGGTGCTGTGGGGAGCCAATGGCTGTCTAGGAGGTAGAGCTTTTGGCACTGACATAGAAACCACAAATCAGAACCAAATTGGCCAGCAGAGGAGGGCAGTTGGGGGCAAGATCAAGCCTTTAGGGGAGAGCAGTTGGGTATAACCAGGCTGGCAGGGGAGGGCAGTTAGGGGCAATCAGGCAGGCAGAGGCAGTTAGGGCCAACTAGGCTGGCAGAGGTGATCTGGATGACAGGCAGAGTGCTTAGGAGTGATCAGGCAGGCAGGCAGGTTGAGCAGTTAGGAGCCAACAGTTCCAGATTTCGAGAGGGATGTCCAACTACCGGGTTAGGCCTGATCCCACAGGGCCTAAACTGGTAGTCAGACATCCCCCAAAGAGTCCCCAGTTGGAGAGGTGCAGGCTGGGCTGAGGGAACCCCCCTCCATGCATGAATTTCATGCGCCAGGCCTCTAGTTTCCATCATAATCATTATCATCATTAGTTACTACAGGAACTATTTGAGGGGCTATATTTGTGTCTAACTCATTGTACACTTGAATATATCTGTAAGACAAATTTATAAAAATTAAATTAGTGGTTCAAAGACTGGGAATTTTTTTTGAAAGGTAGATACTGACCAAATTACTTCCACAAAGGTTTTGTCAGTTATACCATTAGAAATGCAGGAAAGTTTTCATTTCCCTGTATCTTATCAATATTGTTTATAGGCTGTTTTGATTTTTGCTAATCTATGAAAATAATCTCTCAGTGTAATGTTTGCTTGCTTGGTATCTTTGTATGTTTCTTTTCTTTTTTTAAATGTATTTTATTGATATTTTACAGACAGGAAGAGAGAGGGATAGAGAGTTAGAAACATTGATGAGAGGGAAACATTGGGGACATGCCGCAACCAAGATAAATGCCCTTGACTGGAATCGAACTGGGGACCCTTTGGTCTGCAGGCTGATGCTCTATCCACTGAGCCAAACTGGTCAAGGCTCTTTGTATGTTTCTATTCCCTTGTAAGTGCTTTCTTTTACATCCATTGCTCATGTTTCTATTGGCTTGTTAGTATTTATATTGAGTTATATTTTTACTAGGGGCCCGGTGCACAAAATTCGTGCATGGGGGGAGGGTGGGGGTCCCTCAGCCCAGCCTGCCCCCACTCAGAGTCCAGAACCCCTCAGTGGATGTCCTGTGATGGCCCCAGTCTGGCAGGCACCTTTGTGTGTACCTGTACGTGTGTAAGTGTCGACACTGGGGGACTGCCCCCAGTCACACTGAGGCCCCCAGTAGTCATGACCAGGGCGCTTTTCTCCGGCTCCTGGATTCCCCACGAGGGGACTCGGGGAGCCTGGCCCCGGGCAGGCAGCGAAGCCGGCAACTGGAGGGCCTCTCCCTGCCGGCCCGGGGTGCCTTTCTGTTTCTCCAGCTCCCGGGCAGGCAGCGAGGTGGGCAACCGGGGGGGGGGGGAGGGAGGGGTCCCTCTTCTTGCTGGCCCTCTCTCTGCAGGCCCAGGGCGCCTTTCTGTTTCTCCGGCTCCCGGGCAGGCGGCGAGGCGGGCAACTGGGGGCCTCTCCCTGCCGCCCGGGGTTCCTTTGTCCATTTCTCCAGCTCCCAGCCCCCAGAGCAGGCAGCGAGGCGGGCAACCAGGGGCCTCGCCTCTGGCCCGGGAGCCTTTCTCCCGCTCCTCAGTCCCCTTACAGGGTCAGGGAGGGGAGAAATGGGGCTTGGACCTGGGTGAGGCAACCGCGCCCGCCATCTTGGCTGAGTTAATTTGCATACAGCCACTCTGATTGGCTGTTGGGTGTCCTGGAGAAATGGTTAATTTTACTATTCCGCTTTTATTAGTTTAGATATTAAAAATAGTAACTTCATCATATAAATTACAACTATCTTTTTATACTTTGCCATTCACCTTTAGTATCTGATACTTTTTTAAATATATATTCTATTGATTTTTTACAGAGAGGAAAGGAGAGGGATGGAGAGTTAGAAACATCAATGAGAAAGAAACATTGATCAGCTGCCTCCTGCACACTCCCCACTGGGGATGTGCCCACAACCAAAGTACATGCCCTTGACTGGAATCGAACCCAGAACCCTCGAGTACGCAGGCTGATGCTCTATCTGCTGAGCCAAACTGGTCAGGACAGTATTTGGTACTTTTGATCACATAGAAAATGTTTTTATTTTTATGTACCTAAGTTTTGTATTTTTAACCTTTTATATCTTATGGGCTTTTGTGTCACATTGGAAATACTTTTTCTACTCTGCGATTATTGCTTTTTTAGCAGTATTTTAAGTTTTTTAATATTTAAAAAATTAACTTTTCTACTATGTATATTTGTGTAAAGAGTGAGGTAGAGGTTTTATATTTTCATAATGTATATCCATTTTTATTTAATAGCTAGAAGCCCATTGAAGGAAGATTCCTGCAAGAAAAGGGCTTCCTGAAATCTGCTGCTTTGCTCCCTCCCTCCTCTGCTGCCTCACTTCCCCCCTTCTCTGCCACTTCCCTCACTTCTGCAGCACTTGGCTTCCTTCTACACTGTCTTCAGTCTTCACTCCGTGCCTGTGTATGCAAATTAACCACCATCTTTGTTGGGTTAATTTGTATATCACTTTTATTGGCTGGTGGGTGTAGCAGAGTGACACCAATTTGCATGTTACTCTTTTATAGGTGTAGAAGGTTACATTTTTACCACTGATTTAAAATACTGTTTTTTTAATCATATATTAAATCCTTGTATGTATTTGGCTTATACCTAAATATCTACTCTGTTCCAATTATCTGTCTGACTATTCACCAGTTTTTATTATTGTAGCTTTATCATATACTAGAAGCCCAGTGCATAAATTCATGCAGCAGTGGGGTCCCTCAGCTTGGCCTGTGGGATTGGGACAAAACTGCCTCTCCAAAACCCTCAAGAGGTCCCAGATTGCAAAAGTGTGCAGGCCAGGCTGAGGAACCCCAATGGTGCACAATCAGGGCCAGGGACAGGTGTGGGAGGTTGGCCAGCTGAGGCAGGACCCCAGGAGGACTCCACGGTGTGTCCGGCCCATCTCAGTCCCAATCAGCCAGACCCCAGCAGCAAGCTAACCTACCAGTTGGAAGGTCTGCCCCCTGGTGGTCAGTGCACATCATAGTGAGCAGTTGAGTGGCCTTAGCATATCATTAGCATATTACGTTTGTTTGGTTGAATGGCTGACTGGTGGAACAGCATATTGGGCTTTTATGATATAGGATTTTAGTAAGTACTAAAGATTTCTCTGGACAATTTCCCAAGAAGTTTTGCTTTTCATTTGACTGTATGCATTCTGGAGTAACTTTGTCTTGATATTTTAATACAACTACATGAAGTTTACAAATTACTGTAGAAAATTCTTAAATATTTATAATGCCATGTGCTGAATCCAAGAACATGACATGCTTTTATATTCATTCAAGTTTTCTTTTGAGATTTTTACTAATGTTTAAAATTTTTCTTTATGTGTATTATGCACATCTTATTAATTTTATTCCTAGGTATGTTCTCAATTTGGGGGTTCTCAAATAGAGATTTTAATTATTTCATACTTTTATATTGTTGGTTGTGTGTATGAAGGCTATTCTTTCTGTATATGAATTTTTCACCATTTTATTGAATATCATATTGTTGTGGTAGTTTGTCAGCTGACCTCCTGTGGTAAATAAATAACATACCAACAGTAAATATTTCTTCTTAATTTGGTTTAGATTCTATTAATCAGTGTATGGTAGGTTATGAAGCAATTCTTATCATCCCCAAATTCTTAGAGGTTTAGCACAAGTTTATTTGTTGTCCAACCAAAGTTTGCTGTGGGTTCAGGTAATTCTCCAGGACATCAATCCTCTATGTGTTGGCTTGGCATTCTAGTTGGCATGAACCTTATTGCACCTTCATATTAGCACATGATTCCATGGAGACTGCAGCTGAAGTGATGGACAACAAGTTGGGTAGCAGCAGTTAAACCCAGTAGGCAATGTGTCATTTCTGAGTACAATTTCATTGCTCAAAGCAAGTGACAGGCTACACTCAAATCCAAGGGGTGGGGAAGGGTTACCTTACTTCACACCTGGAAGTAGAGGCAATTAGGAAACAACGCAAGACCCCTTCTCCCTTAATTCTGTTGTCCAAGTTAACAAATTTTCCAGTTGTCCTCGGCAGAATTAGGTCCTTAATGTATTTGTCATCCTATGAGTAAAACATTTACATGTGAATGTTTCAAAATTTTACTTCAAATCTTGCTGAAAGGAATTCTTATTAAAGTTTAAATGTACCTGAGGAATGATTCCAAGCCCACTTCCCCTTCTGTATGGAAGGTCCCATGTACCAGTCTATCCATGTTTCTTCCAGCATCTCTCCTACATTCTAATCTTATCCTATTGTAAGTTTTGTCTCCTTGACTTTTTCTCCCATGTTATATCCCTTTAATTCTAGATAAACTCTCTACCTCAGGGAGGCAGGGGTAATGAGGAGAGGGATTTAATTCTTTTAAGTACTGTGCATTAGATAAAATCTTTGTGTATAAAATATGTGTAGGGAGGGAATATATGTGTATATATATACATGTATATTTGCCTTCTCTATCTGTTCTCAAAATCTACAACATAAAAAATAAACATATTCATGTCTCTAAATTATTAGCAAAATAAGTAATGTTAGCATGGGAGAGGAGTGATATTACATACATATGAAAATATTTTTAGGCATTTTCTTTAAATTCTTCTATAAACAAGGTATTCATTCACTTGATTGACAAACAAATACTATTAGAAGGAACTTTAGGTTCTTTCTTTTCAGTGGTTGGTGTGGTAACTATCTTTAATAATAAGAGTATAATATGCTCATTAGACTGGATGTCCTTCTGGATGACCTTCCAGTCAAAGCTGGGGCTGCGAGGGAAACCTAGGCCCGGGTGCCAGAGGGAAACTGGTGCTGGCAGTGAGATGAAGGAAGGCCTACTCTTGCATGAATTTCATACATCGGACCTCCAGTCATAATATAATTTCTGACAGCTCATTTTTTTAAGAATGCCTATTATCTATTAGAGAAAATCTTTTTTTGTCATACCCATTTGGGTCTATCTAAAAAAATATATGTGACAAATATCCTAAAGCAAAGATGATTGGGCAAATATCATTTTTTTACATAAGCAATATATCAGAGAACCTAAAGGAATACAATTTTAACATTTCAAAAATACTATCTTAATGGCCAGTTAGTCAAAGTTTATATTTGCATTCTTTCCTTCTGATCAATAATATATTCAGAAGAAAATATCTGTTTTAAACAATTCCCTACATGATCCAAACAATATATAATTGCTACTTCACTTGACTTCCTTTGGAACAGAGCTAATATTTGGCTTTTCAACCTGTAATAAATACTTTCCTCTCTATTCTCTCCTGATTGTGCTATAATTAACACCAAGGAAGGACAAGTTTAAGTATATATGACAGATATTTATTTAAAATACCTTCTGCTGCATATATTAACATTTTTCTTTCTTCTTTTTAAAGTAGCCTTGAGTTCAACAATAAAATCAGATTCACATTTCTGTTATGTTAATAGCCCCATGCTAGGGCAGAATATATTATTTCAGAGGAACTCAGTGAGTAAGTAGCATCACAATAGTGTGTTTACTGCATTGGGCAATTTAAGCAGAGAAGAAGCTATGGAAATATGGCATCCTCAACCTCCCCTGCTGTCACCAGGTTCATATGGGAAGTTGTATCCAAGCCAACTAACAGTAATCCATTATATCAGTGCTCAATATTCAGTTTGTTTCTAATTTCTGAATTAGAAATTAGAAATGCCCACCGCTTGAGAATCTCTACCCTAATATCATTGGGCTCAATAACTTAAGTATGTCTATTGTCAAAAAAAACCTTCCATGTGAAGTTAATCTGTAAGAGAGATTATGATGGGGAGTGATTCACCAAATTCTGGAAACTTAAACTTATGAAACACTTGCATGCTTCACAGTGAAATTATTAGGATAAAGAAAAACAAGTGTTGTTTACATGTTAGAATATATGCTTTAAAATGTATCTCTTCCTAGGGAAAATATATAGGTGGAACACACCATGAATTATACAAGCAAAAAAATGTTCAAACTGATATCACGATGAATGTGGAAATGAGGCAACTGGGGTTCAGAGAGTTCTGATAGCCACACAGCTTGTAGGTGTCCAGACCTACAAGCATTACCACTGTAATGTCCAGAAAGCCAGGCACAGCGATAGGAAGATAATCAATTTTTTTTGTTTTGTTTCAGTACTAGGTTTGGGACTAGAACCTGAGTCCTCCCAGATCCCAGACCAGAGCGGTTTCCCCAGCACTGGATTATCTTCCTTTCCACACAAAAAGAGTGCATGCCACAGCCATTGCTTTTGAGCTTGTTTTTCTCAGAGCAGGAAACATTCCAGACAGCACTGGCTCTGATAAGAGGTGGTCAGAGAACAACCTGGTTGCCATCATTCAAAAGTTAGAGGACATAGTGTTTTCAGAACTCTGATGCGTCATCTCAATGCCACAAAGCCGGAAACTTCCAGCAAATGTAACTGTGAGAAAACCACTCTATTTCAGTGGGCCTGTGATCACAACAGCTATGTGAAACAATCTGATTTCACTTCTCAAATCAATAGTGAGTCTCAAATGACTTGAACTTGTCCTAGGATCTCTACTCTGCTCACATTAACTTGAATAGAACGTTGTTGGCCCCTTGTGGTCCTTTGCACCAAATCTTCATGGTTGCAGCTGCACTAAATTCCACATCCTGAATAGGGGTTAAGTAGACTTTCTGAGGTCCTAAAAAGAAGCATCTTATTTATAAGCATCTTATTATTTAGTTCAATAATAAATAAAAATTGTACTTATTTTTTTAAAAAAAGAAAAGAACAATCATATGGTTACTATTTACTAGGGGCCCGGTGCACAAAATTCCTGCACTAGAAGGGGGTACTCAGCCCAGCCTGTCCCTTCTCACATACTGGGAGCCCTCAGGGGTGTCCTACTGACAGCTTAAGACAGCTCCCTGCTCCCCTTGAGGAGTGGGCCTAAGCTGCAGTCTGGCCTCCCTTTGTGGGAGGCAACCAGACTAGTCAGGGGAAGCCACCAGCCCCATCACCCCACTGCTGCAGCCACTGCCAGTCACCACAGCCACCAAGGTGTTTTCATCAACACAGACTCTAGTCCCTTCACCATGAAAAAATGACAGCTTTCTTTAGGCATTTTCTTTCATAGGCTATGACATTTTTTTTTTTTTAATCCTCACCTGAGGATGTGTTTCCATTGATTTTTAGAGAATGTGGAAGAGAAGGGAAAACAGAGAGAAACATTAAAGTGAGAGGAACACTTTGATTGGTTGCCCCTGCATATGCCCTGACCTGGGCCCGGCCAGGGAGGAGCCTGCAACCTAGGTACATGCCCTTGGTCAGAATTGAACCCACACCCTGCAGTCAGCAGGCTGAGGCATTATGCACTGAGCCAAACTGGCTAGGGCAGGATATGACATTTCTTAGCCCTCCAGCAGTGGACTTCATTTTTTTTCTCCAGGTGTGTGGTGGAAAAACCCTAGATCGCCTTTTTGGATTCTTATTACCCAAGTTACTTAGAATATTACCAGTGGCATACAGGGAGCTTAGCCAATGAGTGGTAAGAAAAGATGTTTCCTCTATAATTCACTCCAATCACCGGCCCCACCCCTGCCCCTCCAATTTCAGCTCCACCCCTGCCCAGGCCTGTAACCTCTGCCTGAGGCTGCAAGCCTTGGCAGGGGACCCCCAAGCTCCTCCGATCACAAGCTTCACAGAACCCAGGCCTCTGTGATCACCAGCTCTGATCCTGCCCCCTGCCATTGCCAGCTCTGCCCTTGCCCCACTGGCAGCCTCTGGCCAAGGCTATAGGCCTGTGTAAGGGACCCCCAAGCCCCTCTAATTGTGAGCTCCACCCCTGCCCCACTATAGCCTCTGGCCAAGGCTACAGGCCTTTGAAGAGGACCCCCAGACCCCTGCATTGCTAGCTCCACCCCTGCCCATATCCCTGTGATTGCAGGCTCTGCCCCTGCCTCTCTGATCACCGGCTCTGTCCCTGCCTAGGCCCTGAGATTGCCGGCTCCAACCTTGCCCCACTGCAGCCTCTGGCCAAGCCTACAGGCCTGGGCAGAGGATTCCCAGGCCCCTGCTTTGCCAGCCCCTCCAGTGCCCAGCCCCTGAGATTGCAGGCTCCTCCCCTGCCACTCTGATCCCTGGCTCTGTGGAGCCCAGGCCCCTGTCATCCCTGGCCTTGCCCCTGCCCAGATCTGAGGCCTCTGGCCCAGGCCTTATGCCTGTGTAGGGCACCCTCATTCCCCTCCAATCACTGACTCTGCCCTTGCCCATGGCTGAGGCCTCTGGTGAAGGTCTCTGGCCTGGGCAGGGGACCCCCAGCCCCCTCTGATCACCTGGTCCACCCCTTGGGCCCCCTATCTCCCCCGCCACCTGCGTGGCTAACAGGCCTGACCACTTCAGTGGTGGGGCTGAGCTGGACTGAGCGTTACCATCTTGTGGCTATGGGGGCGGCCATCTTGTGGCTATGAAGGTGGCCATCTTTGTGATGGAATGATGCCTAATTTGCATATTACTCTTTTATGAGATAGGATAGTTCCCCCTTTAGTTCAATTGTTGAATAGTTCATCAAAAAGGGAATCTTGAGAAATATTTTATTTAATTAAGGGCACTAACATGGATGAAGTGGAGTATCTTTAAATATTGTAAGCAGTGTTGCCAGCGTCTTTCTGGTACATAGAATATAACACCTACTGAGCCTATATATATGTAATACCTTAATAAATAAAGAAAAAAATATCATTTTTAAAGTTTTAATTGAATTTATTAGGGTTACATTGGTTAATGAAATTATACAGGTTTGAGGTATACAATTCTGTGATACATCATATGTATATGTGTATTTTCCACTCCAAGTCAAGTCTCCTTCTATCACCATTTATTCTCCCCTTTCTACCTTCTACTCCCAATATCCCCTCCCTCTGATAATCACTATACTGTTGTCTGTGTCCATGAGTCTTTCTTTTTTTTAAATTCTTTATTGTTTAAAGTACTACATATATTATTACTATGTCTCCTTTTTTCCCTATTGACCTCACTCCAACCACCCCCATCTCCCAGCACATGCCCTCACCACCCTTGTGTCTGTGTCCATCAGTGAGGCTCCTTTGATTGATCTATTACTTGACCCCCACCCCTGTCTTTTCTCTGAGGTTTGACTGTCTGTTCAATGCTTCTCTGTCCTAGATCTATTTTTGTTCATCAGCTAATGTTGTTCAATATGTTGCACAAATGAGTGAGATTATGTGATATTTATCTTTCTCCTACTGGTATAATATGCTTAGCATAATGCAATCCATGTCCATTATGGCTGTTGCAAATGGTAAAAGTTCCTCCTTTTTTACTGCAGCGCAGTATTCCATTGTGTAGCTCTACCATTTTTTAATGCATTCATCTGCTGATGGGCACTTAGACTGTTTCTAAATCTTAGCTATAGTAAATTGTGCTGCTAAGAACATAGAAGTGCATATGTCCTTTGTGATTGGTGTTTCTGATTTCTTGGGATATAGTCCTAGGAGTACATTACTGGGTCAAATGGGAGTTCCATTTTTAATTATTTTAGGAAACTCCATGCTGTTCTCCACAGTGGCTGCACCAGTCTGCATCCCCACCAGTATTACACTAAGTTTCTTTTTTCTCCATATCCTCGTTAGCACTTGTCATTTGTCCATTTGTTGATGATAGCCATTCTGACAGGTGTGAGATGGTACCTCATTGTTGTTTTGATTTATGTTTCCCGGGTGATTAGTAACTTTGAGCACATTTTTATATGTCTCTTGGCCTTCTGTATGTTTACTGTCCAAAACTGTCTTTTTAAGTCCTTTGCCTACTGTTTGATTGGATTGTTTATCATTTTTGTTGTTATTAAGATGTATTAGTTCCCTACAAATTTTGGAGATCAGACCCTTATTGGATATAACATTGGCAAATATGTTCTCTCACGCAGTGGGCTTTCTTGTTGTTTTGTTGATGGTTTCTGTTACTGTGAAGAAGCTTTTTATTTTGATGTAGTCCAATTTGTTTATTTTCTCCTTAGTTTCCATCATTCTGGGAGCTGTATCAGTGAAGAAATTGCTACAACATATGTCTGATATTTTGCTGCCTATGGATTCTTCTAAGATTTTTATGGTTTCCCTTTTTATGTTCAAGTTCTTTATTATCCATCTTGAGCCTATTTTTTTCTGTACAGTGTAAGTTGGTGGTCTAGTTTCACTTTTTTGCATGTATCTGTCCAATTTTCCCAGCATCATTTATTGAAGAGACTGTCTCCATTGTATGCTCTTGCCTCACTTTGTCAAATATCAATTGAACATAATGGCTTGGGTCGATTTCTGGGTCCTCTGTTCTGTTCCTTTTGTTTATATGCCTGTTCTTGTGCCATTACCATGCAGTTTTGAGAACAGTGGCTTTATAATATAGCTTGATATCTGGTATGGTGACTCCTCCAAGTTTGTTCTTCTTTCTTAAGATTGCTGCAGCTATTTGGGGTCTTTTTTTTATTCCATATGAATTTTTGGAGTTTGTTCTAGATGTGAAAGATGTCATTGGCATTGTAATGGGGATTGAATTAAATCTATAGGTTACTTTTGGGTAGTATGGACATTTTAATGTTGTTGATTCTACCAATCCATGAACATGGTATATTCTTCTACTTGTTTATGTCTTCCTCTATCTATTTTTTCAATGTCCTATAGTTCCCTGAGTACAGCTCTTTTAACTCCTTAGTTAAGTTTATTCTTAGGTATTTTATTTATTTATTTATTTATTTATTTATTCATTCATTCATTCATTTTTTATTTTTTATTTATGTATTTATGTATTTATTTATTATTTTTTGTTGTTATAATGGTAAATGGGATTTTTTGTTTGTTTCTCTTTCTTTGAGTTCATTATTGGTGTATAAAAGGGTCATAGATTTCTGTATGTAAATTTTGTATCATGTTACATTACTGGATTCTTTATTAAATCTAGCAGTTTTTTATGGAGTTTTTAGGGTTTTCTATGTACAATAATATGTCATCTGTGAATAATGACAGTTTTCTTTGTTTTTTCCAATTTGGATGCTTTTTATTTTTTCTTTTTGTCTGATCACTATAGCTAAAACTTCCAGTATTATGTCAAACAGGTGTAGTAAGAGTGGATATCCCTGTCTTGTTCCTGTTATTAGGGGAAGTGGTTTTAGTTTTTGCCCATGGAGTATGATGTTGGCTGTGGGTTTGTCATACATTTTATTATGTCGAGGTATGATCCTTCTATTCCCAGTTTGCTGACAGTTATTTTGAAGTAAGTTTGTTGGATTTTGTCAAATACTTTTTCTACATCAATTGACATAATTATATGATGTTATCTCTCACTTTGCTTATGTGATGTGTCACATTTATTGATTTGCAGACATTGTCCCATTCTTGCATTTCCAGAACAAATCCCACTTTGTCATGTTATATCATATTTCTAATGTAATGCTGGATCTGATTTGCTAGAATTTTGTTGAGGATTTTAGCATCTATGCTCATCAGACATATATGCAGTAATTCTCTTTCTTTATGATGTCTTTATCTGTTTAAAGAGCTTGGAAGTGTTCCTTCCTCTTGACTTTTTTGGTGCAGTCTGAGGAGGATAGGCTTTAGTTCTTCTCTAACTGTGTGGTTAAACTCCCCTGGGAATTTATCTGGCATGGGACTTTTGTTTCCTGGAAGTTTTTTGATTACTTCATCAATTTCCTCCATAGTTATCAGCCTATTCAGATTTTTTTTTATTCTTCCTGATTGAGTATTGAAAGGTCATATTTTTCTAAAAATATGTCAATTTCCTCTAGGTTGTTTACTTTGTTGTAATAGAATTGTTCATAGTATTTTCTTTACAATCTTTTGTATTTCTCTAGGGTCTGTTATTATTTTATCTCTTTAATTTTTTATTTTGTTTATTTGGGTCCTCTCTCTTTGCCTCTTGGTGAGCCTGGCTAAAGATTCATCAATCTTTTTTATCCTTTCAAAGAACCAGCTCTTGGTTTCATTAATTTTTTGTATTTTTGTTTTGTTTTGTTTTTTGGTTTCTATGTCATTTATTTCTGCTCTGATCTTTATTTCCTTCCTTCTGCTCACTCTGGACTTTTCTTATTGTGCTCTCATTCTTTAGTTGCAGACTTAGATAACTTATTATCTGTTTTTCTTTTCTTTTCTTTCTTTTTTTTTTTTTTTTTTTTTTGAGGTAGACCTGTAATGCTATGAACGTCCCTCTCAGGACTGCTTTCGCTGTGTCTCATAGGTTTAGGATTATAATGTTTTCATTGTCATTTGTTTCCAGGATGTTTTTAATTTCTTCTTGATCTCTTTGGTAACCCAATCATTGTTTAATAGCATTCAGCCTCCAAGTATTTGAATTTTTTTATTGTTTTTATTGTATAGGTAGTTGATTCTAACATTATGCAATTGTGGTCTAAGAAGATGCTTGATATGATTTCAATTTTCTTGAATTTGAAGAGACTTTGTCTGTGACCCATTATGTTATCTATCTTTGAAATGTCCCATGTGGACTTGAGAAGAATGTATATTCTGAAGCTTTGGGATGAAATGTTATGAAGATGTCAATTAAGTCCATCTGGTTTTGTGAGTCATTTAAGAAAGCTATTTCTTTGCTGATTTTTTTGTCTAAAAGAATTATCCAATGATGTCAATGAGGTATTAAAGTCCCCTAATATGATTGTACTGCTGTCAATCTCTTCCTTGATATCTCCCAGAAGTTTTTGTTTTGTTTTGTTTTGTGGTTTGTTTGTTTTTTTAATGTATTTGGGTGCTCCTGCATTGGGTGCATATATGTTTACCAGAGTTATATCCTCTTGTTTTATAGATCCCTTTAGTATTATGAAGTGGCCTTCCTTATCTCTTGTTATGGCTTTCACTTTGAGGTTTATTTTGTCAGATATAAGTATTGTTACCCTATCATTTTTTTTTCATTTCCATTTGCCTGTTAGATATTTTTCCATTCCTTCACTTTCAGTCTGTGTGAGTCCCTTGTTCTGAGGTAGATATCTTATAAACAGCATATTTATGGGTCATGTTTTCTTATCCATTCAGCCACTCTATGTCTTTTAATTCGAGCATCTACTCTATAAAAGCGAAATATTAAAATTAACCGTTTCTCCGAGACAGAGTAAGCCACGCCCACCAGCCAATCAGAGCGGCTGTATGCAAATTAGCCCAGCCAACATGGCGGCCGCCACTCATGGACCTGAGTAAAGGGCTGTTTCCATTGCGGCAGGAGCAAAAGTGAAGCTGCGCCCGCTCAGCTCAGCTCCGATTAAACTGCCTCTAGCAAAACACAGCTTTGAAACATTTGAAACAATATAACAATCATAGAATCCTCGGGAGCTGAAGGAAAGAGCAGCTCGGGCCTAACCAGTAAAAGTAACAATTGTTTCATTATAGACACTGCCAGGTGAAGCAAAGAGGAGGCTTCAGTTAGAAGGCCGCCTTAAAGGAACAGTGTATCAATTATAGAAGATAACCCCAGGCCTTAAAGGAACAGCATCAATTATAGGAGATAAATCACAGAAACCTGCATCCAGTCAGCCTTGCTGGAACGTTGGGTCAATGGGAGCTGTGGGCAGCCTTAAAGCCCCTCACCCAGGCTGGTCAGGCACGCCAGCAGGTGGACATCCCCCGAGGGGTTCCAGACTGCGAGAGGGCACAGGCCAGGCTGAGGGACCTCCCGAGTGCACAGAGCGGCTGCAGGGCGGGACAGCGCAAGACCCAAGACCCATGAGTGGGAAACAGGCGGCAGGGTTGGAGGGCACCAGGAAGCGGGTAAGAGGCGGCGGGGGGGGTGGGTCTCAGCCTGCTTGGCAGCTTCCCAGGCCCTTTGTGGGGCACTGCGGAGTGGGAAAGCAAGGCTGCAGGGGCCGGGGTCCTGCTTGGCAGCTCCCAGACCCCTTGGTGGCACAGAGAAGTGGGAAAGGAAGGCAGCAGGGGACGGGTGAGTGGGAAAGAGTTGGCGGCCTGCTTGGTGGCTTCCCAGTCCCTTCCGGGAATCAGGGAGCAGGAAAAGGCTGGCCTGACCACAAGGCAGGGTTTTCCCTGCTTTCTGGTGGCTGGAGGAAGATGGGCAGTAGGCAAGCTTGGGAGGCAGGCTGCACCCAGCCCTGGCCATGCTCAAAAAAGAGAACAACATGCAGGGGAGGGCAAGAGTCTGAGAGATCAACATAGAGGGGGTGCCTGCTGCAAGCCTGGGAACAGGCCCCCGGCAGGTAGACACACACAGGAGGACTACTCCGAGCCTCAGATGCGGCTGGGGGCAGGTCCCCAGTGGTGACACACACACACATACACACACACACACACACACACACACACACACACAGAAGGCGCCTGGCAGACTGGGGCCATCATAGGACATCCACTGAGGGGTCCCAGACTGTCAGAGGGCACAGGCCGGGCTGAGGGACTCCCTCCACCCCGAGTGCACAAATTTTTGTGCACCAGGCCCCTAGTTTAGTCTATATACAGTTAAGGTTATTATTGATATAGGTATTTGTTTGTAGCCATTTTTATTCTTCATGCTTATGTTCCTTTTTCTCTTTCTATCTCATCTTTTTACAACAGTCTATTTCACATTTCTTGCATTGCTGGATTGGTAGTAATAAACTCCCTTAGGTTTGTTTTTGTTTTTTTTGTTGTTGTTTGTTTGTTTTTGTTTTTGTTTTTTGTCTACAAAGCTCCTGATTTCCCCTTAAATTTTGAATGATAGCTTTGCTGGATAGAGTATTCTTGGATTCAGTCCCTTGCTTTTCCTCACTTTGTATATTTCATTCTATTCCCTTCTGTTGTGTTTCTGTCGAGAAATCATTTGATAATCTAATGGGAGATCCTTTGTAGGTAACTCTCTTCTCTCTCTTTCAGCTTTTAAGATTCTCTCTTTATTATTAACTTTTGCCATTGTAATTATGACATGTTTTTGTGTGGATCTTTTGGGGTTCATCTTGCTTGGGACTTTCTGTGCTTTGTAACTTTTTCTTTCCCAAATCAGAGAAGTTTTCTGTCATTATTTCTTTAAATAGCTTGTCTAATTCTTGCTCCTATTCTTTTCTTTCGGGCACCTCTATTATGCATATGTTACTTCATTTGATGTTGTCCCAAAGCTCCTTTAGGCTCTCCTCTTGCTTTCTAATTTTTTCTGTTATTGTTATTCAGATTGGGTGTGTTTTTCTGCCTTATCTTCTAACTCACTAATTCAGTCCTCCGCTTCTTCTATGTTTTTCCATGCAGTGGTCTCTCTTTTCATTTTGTTGATGGTTTCTTTTG
>PVJC01014506.1:0-36368 GCA_004026665.1 Murina feae
TCTCCCTCTTCCCCCTCCCCTCTCCCCTCTCCCTCTGTCTCCTCTCTCCCTAACCCCCTTCCATTCTTTCTAAAAATCAATGGGCAAATATCCTCGGGTAAGGATTAAACACGCACACACAACTCAAACAAATAATAATAATAATAATAATAAACCAAGCTGGCGATGTGATGGATTTGGCCCTTGGGACAGTTTACCAACCCCTGCTCTAGAACAATGCCATTTCTCTGCAGTCTATCCTGATAATCTGTGCTTTTCCCTCTTATAGCACTTGCCTATAATCCTTCTATAGCATTTATCACATTTTAGTTTTTATTGTATATGTCCCCCCCCCCCGTGCATTTATCATCTTTCCCAGCAGAACTCAAGCTCCTTGAAGGTAGGGTACAGATCTTCTTAGTCTATGTATTACCTTCCATCCCACCGTGCTTTGCACAGAGCAGGCGTTCAGATACATACAGGATGGTTATAGTTAAGTGCTGGGTGGCTGACCATCGTTTCCACTGTGCAAAGCTTACTTCTCTCCTTAGATAGTACTTTTGGGGTAGGATGCCTGTTATGTGAATAACATCTTGATTAGATTACAGAAAGATTTTTTGAGGGCTTTGTAGACAAGGTGGATGGAGAAAGGTAAGCAAATGCCAGTTCATTTAGGAGTTGTTGGATAACAAATACTTGAACAAAGAATGTTGATTATTACCAACTTGTAGACAGGGCATGTGTCCTCAGTTGGGTCCTATTCAACATTTCTATCAGCAAATTGGTTAAAGACAAAGAAAACATGCTATATAACGGATAGATGGCAAAGTTAGCAGAGGCATTATATAATGAATAACAAAATTCAGATATGAAACATTTCTGCCCCACACATATTCTTTCTGTGCCTCGGTTTTCTTATCTTTAAAATGGGGATAATAATAGTTCCTGCTTCAGAGGGTTACTATGAGGATTAAATGAGGAAATAGATGTAAACTCTGACAGAGAGAGACCAGTAAATGTTAGCTATTAACTATTACAATTTTCTTACTAAGCTGGAACTCTGGGCTAAATTCGCAAGATATTTAACATATGTCATTAACTATACATTGGCACAAAATATAAATTGTATGTGTTTGAGACTGGGGAGACCTGGAATGAGAGCAGTCCATGTAAAAAGAAACCTCAAAAACAAAAGCAGGCACAAAAGCTGACCCAACCCTCAGGAATTCAGGTGACACAAAGCTCTGTGACCCAATAGTGTCGTCCCCCTGGGTTGGAGCAGTTGACATGGGGCCCTGGGTGCAACTTCCTGATGAAGGAAGATGATACTGGAGCCAGAGTTATGGTGCTTTCATAGCTGTGTGACCCGAAGCCTCTTCAAGCTTTTTGTTTTCTCCTCGAAATACTGGGGCCATAACATTTCTTTCTCGGCCTTATTATCATGGGTAAAGGAAAACTTAGAACAGTACTTGACACATAGTAGGTGTTCAACGAATTTCAGTTCCTCCCTACCATACCATGCAGATCTGGAAAACAGTCCTGCCTGACCCCTGCAGGGCTAATACAGCGAGGTCCAAGTCCCAACCTACTGGGACTTGTGGCTTTTTATATTTGGAATTAAGGTGCTTAATTTTGTGGACCACACTTTAAGGGAATTATTGAAAAGGTAGAAAGTGCCTAGACAAGAATAACCAGAGCAGTGGGAATAAGAGGTCCGGATGTGTAATAGGTAAAAAAATAAATAAATAAATTCTCAGCCTTTAGATGGAGTATTGTCTCTCTCTCTCCTCTCCCTCCCCCCACTCTCTCTTTGGTTAATCCTCACCAGCTGGTAAGATTTTCCCCATTGCTTTTCAGAGAGAGTGGAAAGAGGGAGGGAGGGGAGAGGCAGAGGAGAGAGAAGCATTGATGTGAGAGAGACACATGAATTGGTTGCCACATGCACCCTGACCGGGGTTGTGCTCTTGACTGGGAATTGAACTCATGACCCTTTGGTGCTCGGCTGACACTTTAACCAGTGAGCAACATCAGCCAGGACTGATTGGGAGGGAGAGGAAAGAGACATGATAACTGTTTACAAACACAGTGGGAGATGGACCCTGTGATAATTCACAAGACAATGACAACCAGTGGTAGAAGTTCCAGGGGAGCAGATTTAGGCTTAATTTGAAGAGTGACATTAGAGCAATTCCACAATGGAACGGCTGCTTTTCAAAATGATGAATCCCTTATCTTACGAGTGCGAAGAGAACAATGAACTTCTTTCTGTCTTAATTTTTCTAATGTTCTTTCTCCATATTCCTTTGCTTTCCTTTTCCTTGATCCTGTCTTCCATTCATTATAGGACATTTATTATCCCCCCTTGTCCTCAGGTAGTATTCTTCTCATTTCTCCTTCCATTCCCAAACTTTCTGCTGCTCTCCCCACCCCAACCCAAACACACAGTCCAATGACTGGAACTACCTCCATGAGTTGTAGGCAGCAAATGGCTCAGAATGTCACTGAAATCTGGGCCAAGATTGCTGTGCACACTGGCAGGGGAGGGAAGGAAAGCAAATGGATTGCTGCAAAGGCAGAACTACTGCTGTGACTCTCCCATCAGGGTAGAGGGATTCAGCAGAATCTCCTGAAACCTAGGCCATGAGAAAGCCCTCTTGTCGCTGGGCACTCACAGGCAGACAGATGGGTCCCAGCCGAGCCATGTTCCTTCAAAGATGCTCTCCATAAGCTGAACTCATTCTGAATCCCTTTCCAGCTCCCCTAGGCATTTATTTCCCTTCTCTTTGAGCTACACAGCCATCTTGTCATATTTCCCATGTCAAGAACTCCTCTCCTACCAATGAAGCAGAGAATGGAGACAACTGGATACCTGCTGAACTCCTCAGCTAGCATATGGATGTGTAGACACATCTGACAGCAATGACATGTAGGCCTGACTCTGCATCTAGAATTTCCAACTCTCCTTTCTCTAGACTTTTATACCTTCTAGGCCCTCTTTCTTTATCCTTGGTTCATCTTCTCTTCCCTCCATTTTCACCTACTCAGCTTCCTCGTTGCCTCTTTTGGCTTGCAATAGTTCCCCCTTCCATTCTAGTTGCCAAGTATAATATGCCAGGGGATGGCAAGGAAGACTAACTCTCTCCCCTCCCCCAAGGACCCCACTACACTTCATACCGTGAGCTGGGATCTGCTGGATGTTAGGGTTCTTGGGTACAGGCAGGCCACCGGGCATGGCAGTGACAATGGCTTGCTGATGCGGTGATGGGCGGGACCGAGCCTCAGGCATACTCTTCTCCCCAGGTACCACTTCCTTCCAGTCCTCTGGGGTGCACTGCTGGGGCTGTTAAGACACAGGACAGGGATGACCTTCTCATGAACTGCCTTTACATTCTGGACACTTCCCTGCTTCTGTGGAGCTTGGGTAGAAGGCAAGGACATTAAAATTTAGCCAGCCCCACATTAGAGAGAGGCCCCTTTCTTTTTTGGAATATCCAGAGGACTTCACCACTCAGCCCACCTAGAAATACATCCCAATAGAGGCTGTGGGATTACCTGAGCTGTGGCCCCCGTTTGTTCCCCGCACCTGGGATCGTCTCACTCACCACTGGTGACGCAGGCTGTAGTTGTAAGATGACAGCGGAGGCGTGCTGGAACCTGCGTTGAGGGGTATGGGATAGGCCCTCAGGATACCCATTGTGAGGCCCAGCATCTGGCGTGGGAGGGTGGCAATGCTGAGTGCTGCCAGGCTTGTAGAGGTTGGCAGTGGGACACTGGAGAGGCAGGGCAGATGTAACTGGGCCTAGAGGCATGGGATGGGATTCAGGACTGGGCTGCAGGGCCAAGCTCGGAGGGATGGAGGCGAGCTGGGGGTGGGACTGGGCTTGGAGTGCTGGCTGTGCTTGCTGGGGCTGCTGCTGTTGCGCTGGCTGCTGCTGCTGCTGGATCACAAACTGGGGCTGCAGGTGCTTTGAAGGCGGCTGGGAGAGGAGCTGGTGTGGCTGCAGTTGAGCATACGCTGAAGGGGAAAAACCAGGGAGGGGGCGTGGCTTGACCTCCTCTGCAAAGCCCCCCAAATGCACCTCCTCCCACGCCCACATAAAGGAGGCTTCTCAAACTCAGTGTGGATTGCTTTCATCTTTCACCTTGGTCATGGCCCAGTCTTTTCACTCTGTTTTCTTGCTTTCCTCCTATGCCACAACACTGGACTTGTGGCTGTCCCTCAAAGCCCAATGCAAAACTCACCTCCTCTGTGAAGCCTTCCTTGACATTCCAGCTGGATTCTCTAGGCTGCCATGTTCTCTCTCTTCTCCAGGCCCTTTGCTTGCTTTGTTCCATGCCTTCAATACCTGCAGCCTCCCACTGCCCAACCCTGCTGCCTGGCTCGTTCTTATTCACCCTCTGCTCAGCCCAGGCTGGCCTCCTCCAGGAAGCACCAGTTGCGCACAGTGGTCCTCAGACTGTGGCAGAAGGCAGACCAGCGCCGGGCTACCCGAACCTTGTGTTATGTACTATGGGACCTTGGACCACGTGTGCAACCTCTCCAGGCCTCAGCTTCCTTGTCTGAAAATTAGAAATAAAGATAGTGCCTGCGCAGAAAGTTGTAAGGATAAAATAAGAAGCAAACAAAACTGTGCAAACAAAATGAGAGAAAGTGACATGATGTGCACAGCCCGTGTCTGGCACGCAGTCCTGTTCAAGCATTTGTTTTAATTAAAATCATTACTTCAAGCCTGGCTTACCTCCATCACAATCAGCAGTATTACAGTGAGCTACAGTTGTTCTTAGCTCCTTTTCCTTCCAGATCACAAACCCTGTGGCTTCAAAACTGTCAGGTACCTCTTTATCCAGAACCTCACACCGGACACTAGATGGGCGCTAATTAAGGAGACTTACTGTCATTTGTTGCCATTCGCTGCTGGCCTTTTCTCCCTGCATTTTAACCAGGCGGACCTTTTGAGGTGAGGATTTTTAGCATTCCCTTCCGGGTTTAGCTCATGCCTTGTACACAGTAGCGTTTCAGGAAATTCGACTGAAACCCAGGTCAGAGACAAGAGGCATTAAAGAAAAACGAAGTGGTGCCTGGTGACGGACTGGTGTAGGCGGAAGGAGAGCCCATACGGGTGGCCCACAGGCTGCGGTCTGCGTGTCAGTCAGTGATGAAAGAGGGAAACGCCAATGGCGATGAGGTTTTGAGAGAAATGTGTTGGGTTTGAGGTGATGGTGGAACATCCAGATGAAAATTGCCAGCAGGCATTTGGTGATCATAAGATGCCCCTGACCCTAACCGAAGCTTTGTCTCCTAATTCCACACTGAATAGCTGAACGCTTAACAACCAGACAAAAAATGTTAATCAGGCAAACGTCGCAATCAGGAATTTTTAAGACAACTGTTGATAAGCACCTGAGATACTATAGATGCCACGCCAGTCCTGTTAGGCTCCTGCAGACAAACAGACCTGCAGAATGATGCTTATCCTCACTGCAAATTCAAGTAAAACCTTTTCTCTCTTATTACAAAATCAGAAATTCTGGGCTTGGGAACAGAGTCACTCTGGGGGCTGCCTATCTGAGGCGAGAGCCAGGGATGGTGCAGGTCAGAGGAGCTGCGAGGGTCAGTGGCACATCCCACTGCTCGCTGGCTGTGTGGCCTGACACGGGTTCCTTTCCTTCATGGGCTTCAGTTTTATCTGTGAAACATGAAGTTTGGGCGAGGTGATCATACAAGTCTCTTCCTTTTTCACAATTGTGGGTGGCTATCACAGGAAACTAGTTTAAAATTCAGAATCTGTAAGAAAAGTAGGGTAGATAGAAGAAAGGTTCTAGATCTATAGAGCATAAACAGTATAGTTAGGGAATTAGGGACAATACATGCTTGTTTACCAAATTGGGAAAGGCAACTGCTGGCCTCCTGGCCCTCATCCCTGGGCCTCCAATCCTACCCTATCCCCTCCCCGACCCTGTGCTGCTTGTGGAAAACCCAAGGCAATTGTTTTAGAACAAATGATGCTAGTGTATGCCAAAGCTGTAAACAAAGCTTGTGGAAGCTTAGATAACCTCAGAGGGAAGGTAGGGAAAGGTGGGGGTAAAGGGGAGAGATCAACCAAAGGACTTGTATGCATGCATATAAGCATAACCAATGGGCGCAGACAACGGGGTGAGGGTGAGGGGAGGACTGGGGGGATGGGGGTAATGGGGGAATAAGCACACATTTGTAATACCCTAATCAATAAAGGGGAAAAAAAGACCCCAATGTATTTTGGGTGGAGTATACAGCACTCTGAGGTTAATAAGAAACACATACCATGAATTAACTGCAGCATTGTCCTGAGTCAAAAGTCCTTTTATACCGAGTACTGCAGTAACCTAATGGGTCTCTGTGACTCCGGTTTCTTCTCCTATAGCCCACCTTACAGATGACTGCAAATTACTCTTCCTGGTGCACAGATCTGATCCCTGGTCAAAAGCCATCGGGACTCTCCTTTGTCTGCAGCCACCTAAAGCCCCTGACGTTTAAGATCTTTTCACAACACAAACCAGCCTTTCAATTCTTATTTCTTTGCTCCAAGCTCACGGTCCCCTCTACGGAGTCTGTCTTGTCTCACACTATCTAGAGCACCACAGATAAAATCCCGGTCACCCTTTCCCAGCCTTGCAGCTAGCAGGACTCTCCCCTTCCTCCCAACTGTTTGGAGGTCGCTGCCTTGACAGCGTCTTCAGCAGTGTGGGCTCTTGGGTTTGAATGCTTGGATTTGAAGCCTACTTCTGCCACTGACCAGCAGTGGATGCTGGGAAGTCACCTGACCTCTCTGTACCTCTGCGTCCTCATCTTTAAAATGGAAGTCATGATAATACCTATCCATAGTTATTTCAGTAAACAACTATCTCCTTTAGTAGGCAGAATTGATGGGATTTGTTTTCTCCAACCACCTTGCCTTTAGCAGACGCTCAATCAGTATTACTGAATGAATGAATGAATGAATGAATGAATGAATGAATGAATGACAACATGGGCTCCAGCTTGTTTGTCCCACAAAACCAGAACATGGAACCAAGATGGCGGCATAGGTAAACACCTGAACTTGCCGCTGTGCACAACCACCTTAAAACTAGAACTAAAAGACAAAACGAGTATCATCCAGAACCACAGGAAGGCTGGATGAGTGGAAATTCTACAACTAGAAGGAAAGAGAAAAGTGCATTGAATCAGGTAGGGAGTGCAGAGGTGTGGAAGTGTGGAGGTATGAAGGCGAGTGAGAAAGGGGCTGGCAGCTGGGTACGCTGTGGTCTTTTTCAACCGGGAGGGAGATACAAGCACCCGACTGCTCTGAACTCTAGTTCCGGGCAAGAATTTGGGGACTCAGACTCATACGGAGAGAAACTAGATTGTCTGAGGGCTGGAACGTGAGGGTGGTTTTCTCCCAGAGGTGCTTGCAACGTTCATTGATCCTGCAAGGGGCCACAGGATACAGACATGGGACCTAACCTGGGCAGAGCAGACTGGCAGCCATTGCTGTTTGCTCAGTCCTAGTGATTCCCTGAGACCCTGCCCCAGCCAATTTACAACCCCAAGCTGTGTGCAGAGGCTTTTGCATATGAATGGCCTTTCTCTTCCTAAAAACCTGTCAAACTGTAGCTGGGTCAGAGAACCCCAGAGCTTCCAAAAGGCCTAAGGCTCTTCAGCAGCCTGCATTGCTTCACAGCTGAGACTCATCTGGGCACCTCCAAACCTCAAACAAAGAGGAGGAATCTGAGATCTCTCTGTAGCTCCTGCTGGGTGGCCTCAGGCAATGGTGGACTTTGAACCTCCTTGAGATCCAAGAGCCAGTATACCCAGTGGTCAGAGTGAGACCATCCAGATTACAACTCTTTACACACTCAGGGGGCAGACTTAGTGAGCACCAAAGCCCCACTGAAGCAAGTCCTGCCCCATAAAGGTGTTTTTAGCACAGCAATTATCCCATTGTAGACACAAATGGTCCTCACAGCCAATTGGCCTGGAGGTCAATTCCTCCCAGTGATTCCAATAGAAAAAAAAGCTTAACTACAACAAGACTGTGCACACAGCTCACAAAGGGTTGCACCAAAAGTGTCCATCTCAGGTAATTGGGGAGGCTGAGCCACTAGGACACCTAGCACACAAAGCCACTCTATCCACACAGGGAAGCAGCCAAAATGTGGATACAAAGAAACAGATCACAAATGAAAGAAATGGAGAAATGCAAACTACTGGATATTGAGTTCAAAACCACGGTAATAAGGTTATCAAGAATCTTCTAGGAACCTCTGAGAAATACAGTGAAACCCTCAAAAATATGAAAAAGGACCAATTAGAAATGAAGCATACACGGACTGAAATAAAGAATAATATACAGAGATCCAACAACAGACTACAGGATCCCAAAAATCAAGTCAAAGATTTGAAATACGAAGAAGCAAAAAACACCCAACTGGAAAGGCAAAAGGAAAAAAGAATATAAAAACATGAACATGGTGCAAGAAGCCTCTGGGACAACTTCAAGCTTACCAACATCCGAATTATAGGGGTGTCTGAAGAGAGAGAGCAAAATATTGAAAACCTATTTGAAGAAATAATGACAGAAAACTTCCCCTACCTGGTGAAAGAAATAGACTTACAAGTCCAGGAAGCACAGAGAACCAAACAAAAGGAATCCAAAGAGGACCAAAACAAAACACATCGTAATTAAAATGCCAAGGGTAAAAGACAAAGAGAGAATATTAAAAGCAGCAAGAGAAAAACAGCTAGTTACCTACAAGGGAGTACCCATCTGACTGTCAGCTGATTTCTCAACAGAAACTATGCAGGTCAGAAGGGAGTGGCAAGAAATATCCAAAGTGATGAATAGCAAGAACCTACAAGCAAGATTACTTTACCCAGCTAAGCTATCATTTAAAATTGAATGTCAGATAAGAGCAGTATTATATGAAATGCTGAAGAGCATTCTTTGAGAAGAGGAAGAAGAAAAAGATAAAGATAAAAATTATGAAAAACAAAGTGACAACAAATACATATCTATCAACAAGTGAATCTAAAAATCAAATGAATAAAAATTCTCACAAACAGAATAAACTGGTGAATATAACAGAATCAGGGGCATAGAAAGGGAGTGGACTGACAATTCTTGGGGGGAAGAGGGTGTGGGGAGTGCGGGAAGAGACTGGACAAAAATCGGACACCTATGGATGAGGACAGTGGGTGGGGGCGGGATGGGAACCAGGTGGAGGGGAGCTATGGGGGGGGAAAGAGGAACAACTGTAATAATCTGAATAAAGATTTATTAAAACTTGAAAACAAAACAAAACAACCCCAGAACATGGATGAGGTGGGTGCCCCCTGCAGACCATTCTGGTTTATGGAAGAGCTTCCTCCTGTCCAGCTTCTGCTCACTATCTTCCTGTGCTAACCTTCAACTCACCCAAATGTCCCTACTCATGGTCCTCAGGACATCACAGCCCTTTTGGGTTTGGTTTCAGCCTCCCGTTTCCTGGAATTTTCTCCTCCTGCTTCAATGATCTAACTAAGGCATAGATTCTCTGGCGCAGGTGGGGCTCCTGTTTTCTCCCTCTTTGCCTTAACCCTCAACTGTGAGTTTTCCCTCAGAATTCCTGAATGCTTTTGTTTGCTTGTTTGATTCATCTTGTGATAACATTTACTATCTTGTATATGTATCCCACTGATACATAAAAATTAACTAACCTTCCCCACCTCTCGTTTCAATGTCTTTTGAATTGGGATGCATATACAGTTGATGCGCGTTTAATTGGCAGTGTTTTTCTTCGTTAAAAAAAAAATGGTGCCCCTTACTATCAGTGGTGTCTTAGATTAAACAGGAACATTTGCATTCTTTTGTGTGTTCATTTCCTATCTATCCAACAAGATTGCATGGTTTTACAGTAAAAAATGTCTTATGTTTCTTTTTTTTAAATAAAAATGGCTTTAATTCAACTAGAAAGTTTTTATGTATCTTTTATCTCCCGCATTGTCCAACATAATACTGTACACGTTTGTAGATACTTAGGGAATGTTTGCTGCTGATCATGGTGAGGCCCATGAATTCTTCTCCCTCTCCCAGCTCAGTGTGGGTGGTGCAGGAAGGCTTTCCCGCTGAAGCCATGCTGCCGAGGTGGCCACATCCCTCTTCCCTGCAGTTAGAATGGGGCATATCCCTTTATGAAATCGATGCACAGAAATCTCTCTGGACCTTCCTTCTTATATTTTCCCAAGGTCCAATAGTTTCATTTTTTTCCTGCACCCATTTTAGCTCCCACTCCCCACTGCTAGAAAGTTCATCTCTTCTAAGGATCAAAGGGTTGGTTCCATGGGACCTCAGCCACAGCTTTGGAGGGCTTCATCAGCCCTTTCCGCTGGGGATCAGGGGAGGGGCAGGCTTGGGGTCTGCAGGAATTAGGGCCCAGCTGAAAGGAGACTCAGAGAAACGGTCTGGTGCTCTAACCTTGAACAGCCCCCTTAGGATCTGAAGAGGACCCCTGCTGTTTCCGAAACGGCTGGTTGTTAGCAACAGGGGATCAAGGTCCTCCTGGCAGGAGGGCTGACTGTGAGGAATTACTGACACGCCCCTTCACTGCCTCCTCTGTCAACTTATCAGGAATGGATCTCTATTGATCTCAAGGCTTCAAGGATGCAGGGACACAGCCCACTTTCCCGAAATGCTGGCACTCTTGTCCCAAAGTCTACAATCAATAACTGGTTTGGAGCTACTGGAATATTAGGAGGGGAGGGTACCTGTGAGAGAGGAATGGTGTAAGTTTTTACTACCTGCTACTATTCAAGGTTTAGAAAGTTCCATGAGGAGATACGTTCAGCCATTCAATCACTCCACAAACATTACTAAGCACCCACTGCAGGCCAAGTACTATCGTTAGTGCTGACTACAACATGGTCCCTAGAATACGGTAGATAACAGTTCAGTGAAAGGACAGCTGGTAAACAGATTTCTCAGCATAACTTGGTAAGTGTTATGATAGGAGATAAGGGCCGAATCCTGAGGACACAGAAAAGGGGGTTCAGCTTGGGAAGGAGAGCAGAGATTTCCCAGATGAAGAAAGTGTTAGCACCATCCAGAGTTAAGATGATAAAAGGAACAGCGTGTGGGAACAGTTGGGGGTATAAAATATGGAGGTGCGTTCAGGAGCCTGTAGGACATCCTGTACCGAGGAACCCAGGGTGTCTCTGGGAGAAAAGCCAGAGAGGAGGCAATTTTAGGTCTAAATGATGCTGGCACCCTCATGAGGCCGCTCCGCTCCAAAGATGTCTCAGGCCTCAGGGTATAACTGAGATTCAGGTCGACTCCAGAGGTCAGAGTCTGATACACACAGACAAGGAAGCTCCTTTTAGGAAAACTGAAAGCAACAGCCATACGAATGTTCCATGGTACAGTTCCTCAGAGCTGAGGGTTGGGAGGAATCCGAGGGGGGAAGTAGAGTGAAGGGAAGTTTCCCTGTAAGAGGAAACTGGGTTATAAAAACAGGGTTGCCAACTGCAGGGGCTCTCTGCGGCGTTGCACCTACGCTTTCAAGTCTTTAGGCCTGCTCTGCAGCCAGCTGGCAAAGCCACCCAAATCCTCTGTGAGCAGGATTCCTTATCAGGCAGCTTGGAGCATTAAAATGAAATGACCTCATCCCTGGCAGAAGGATGATAGGTAGTACAGCCTAAGAAGCTCAAGGCATGGGTTTTAGAGTCAGATCTGCTTTTGAGTCTTGGTTCTGCCACCTGTAGGCTGTGCAGTCTTAGACAAACTGCTTAACCTCTCTGTCGATTTCCTGTTCTGTAAATGGTGATACGTACTACAAAGAGAGGTTAGAATCAAATGGAATATTATGTTTAAACCACAAAGATGTTTACTGCCTTTATTTGTACCTAGGAGATGCTCAATAAATGGTAGCTATTTGTAAGTTGCTTTGAATGCCTGAAAGCATTTGAGTCATTATTTGAGTCTCATGCATTCCTTATAATAAGCCGCTTGGGCCAATGGGCAGTATTCCTGTTTTACAAGCCAAAGTCGAGAGTGGTTTCCAAGTGACTTCTACAGTGCAGTCGATTAGGGGGCAATCCACTGCACCTGACAGCCAGGCTCGGTGCCTTCACTGAACAAATGCTCCGAAAGCGCTGCGGGTGAGTGCTGGTGCAAGTCGGGAAGCACACAGGAACACGGCAGGCCTTCCAGGCTTAGGGGGAGGCTGTGGAGGCAATTAGAAGTGATCTTGGAGGGATGGACAATGACAGGCGAGTATTATGCCAGAAGGTGGGAGGTAGAAGTCATAAATGGGTGGGAGTGTGGAAGAAGAGGCAGAAGGCCTGTGCGAGGAAGCCAGGAAGCCAGGGCAATGACAGTGCTGCAACGGGGGAGCCTCGGGAAGCGACCCCCAGGGCAGAGTCAGTCTATCAGGAAGTCCTTGCGTGCTCTTTATCGAGTCTCTCCCATAGTTGGGGCATTGCATCTGACAAAGTAGGAACTAAAGACACAGAGCAGGGTTTCTGGCCAAGAAGAAAGAATCTCCGAGGAAGATGATTCCAGCAGCTGTGAGCAGGACGTCTTGGCAACCAGTTAAACCTGCCGCGAGCCTACTCTTTGGTGGTCACTTTGCAGGCCACCTCATTCATCTTTACAGCCTGTGGTAAATATAATCATCTTTGTTTTATAAATGAATTGATGTTTACAGACATTAGGCACCTTGATGATGGTCATAAAACTAGTGATGGAGCTGGGGTCCGAAACCAGGTCTAAGTCCAAAGCCTGTGCTTTTCCATTTATAACCCCCCCCCCCAGCCCCGGTGAAGGAAGATTAAGTGAACCTGAGACTGTGAGCCTGGCGTACAGGAATACCTCCCGACTGTGGGCAGCGGTCAGAAACTGGGAAAGGGGATCCCTCCGGAGGGGAAGACGCCTGATTGTTGTTTGTTTATGAATTCTCCAAATGTTAAACATGTAAAATCAGGTGGGGAGGTATCTAAGTGGGAATTGTCTCTGGCTGGCAGCCTCTGGGGAGTGAGGATGAGGACAGGAATGGATGCATACTGGGAAGTCATCTGTGGACAGTTGGTAGATTTTTGAAATGTGAGAACAGACAAGCTCCTCTGGAGGCTAAGTGTTGGAATAAAACACAAGGGAGACAGGGGAAAGGTCTTCTGGGTGTCCCAGAGCTCATGGCAGTAAGGCAGGGAAAGGGGAGGAGGAGCAGGTCCCACCTACATGAACAGATGGTCAGAGGCACACAAGGCCTCTGGGGTGTAGGTACTGCCCAGTGCCAATGAAGATAATCCTCCTTCTGTTCAGTTCTTGAAACTTACTCATTTGTCAAGGTGCGACTCAAATTTCCACAAGCCCTATTGGAATTCAAACTTGCTCATCTCTGTGACTCCCATATGGTTAGCATTATGCTTGGCACATAATAGATGCTAAATGAAAATTTGCTGAGCTGAACTGAACAATTAAATACAAAAAACTATTTGGGGATGACAGTTATTCTTTCTAAGCCATATCTTCTTAATTTGTGAGATAAAATAATCATTGCTAGGATTAAATGAGATATATAGGTAAGACATTTAGTACAGTGCCTGGTATTGAATTGTTCATGAATTGTAATTACTATTCTTAGCTGGCAGCATCCATGGAAGTAATATACACAGTAAGAGCCTGGGGTGAGGAATGCCAGGAAAGAAGGAGTGCTCAACAGTTCCAAGGTCCTCTGTGCTCGGCCTCTCTCTGTCTCTGTCTGTCTGTCTCTCTCTCATGCTGAGGGATGTTATTGAACAAAGTATAAAATTCCACTGATATCCTGGGGATTCCCCCCAATAGAAGGAGATTCTTAGTAATCTAAACTTGGTCCTACAATGGATAGTTGAAACGATCTTCATGGCTACTTGCATGATTCTAATATCTAAATGGTTAGGAATTTTGATTCTAGCCAGATAACAGGCCCACCTGCATGTTTTGTTTTTTATTTGAAGTAAAGGTGTGTCCACCCCCAGTTTGGCAGCTGCTTGAGAGGGAGATATGGTGCGCCAGATTCCTGGAATCCGCAAGTATCCCACTGTCCAGCCTATCACAGACAGAAATCACTGCTCCCGGACACAAAACCCTCACTGTGATAAACAAAGCCGCTATGTGCAGTCCTTTGCAACAGAGCATTCTCTCTCCTCGTGAGACCTGAGGAGGCTGAACAAAAGCGGGCATCTGCAGCACGATTGTGTGAAAGATTGTGTGAAAAGGGAGCAGGGTTTCCAATGAACAGACAGTTCCCTTTTGTCACAGCATCTCCCTGCCGGTCAGCAACTTTCTCCTCACCTTTGGGCCAGACGGCACCCAAGGCCTCGAGTTTATCCACTAGAATGAGGACTCCAAGAACCCAGCTCCCTTAGGACTGGGCCTCCCTGGAGACCAGGCCCTGGGACCCTGCCGCCTGCCCCTCTCTGCCCTCCGTGGTTCAGTCCTGGTCACTGAGAAGCCCAACCTCTTAGGCTCTGCTCTCCGCCCCTTACTCCCCTCCCCCACTCCTTTTCAGGGCTTAAGGGACCTTTTCTATTTGCAGAGCCTAAAGAAGCCGGTTGCCAAGGTGACAGAAGCAGGAACAGCGGGGAGCTTGCCATGGGGGAGGGGCTTTGCCCCCCAACAGCTGTCAGTGGGAGCAGTCCCAGCTGGGACTAGAGCCTTTGCCTGCTCTGGGAGGAAACAGCCCCCAGGAGAACACATTCCCCTCTGCTCTACTCCCTCCACCGCCCCTCCACCGCAAGTCTCCACTGGTTACTTTCCCTGGGGGCAGGCAGCCAGCCAGCTCAAAAAATGCTCCAATAACAAACAAAAAAAATGCTCTGTGCTCCCCCCCACCTCAATTGGCATGCACGCATGCTCTGATCATTCCACTGGCAGTAAGTTGACTGGGCAGGAGGCCAGGAGTTACCTCCGCCTGGGGAACTGCGGGGCCCAGGGCAGGTGCCGCTCCAGGCAGCCCTTCCACCCCACCCCCACCCCTGCATCAGGTCATAGGGTTAGTTCTATCTTTTTGTTTGTTTGTTTGTTCCAGGGACCCTGAGAGGATCTGCAGCATCCTGAACCACCGCTGTCAACCATCTGGGAGGTGGGGGTGGGGGAGTGGAACCCTAGGGTTTACAGAGAGGAAGGGGTGGGAGAAGGAAGAATAGGAGGGGACGGTGGGAGGCAGACACAATGCAAAGCCTACTGATTTGTGTCTCTGGGGGAGAGGTCTTTGTGGTCTGCAGCTCACAGCTGCTCCATACAGTTCTGTGGGTCCCTGTACTGCAGATAGCCACGTGCTGTCAGTCCCAGCCACACCGGGGCTCGGGACCTCAGCCTGTGACTCACCGGCAGTCACCCTGACCAGGCTTGAGAGAAGAGAGCCCTCTGTTAGACTCTGTAAACCCCAGGACGATCTCAGAACCGCTGGCTCTTTGAGCTTCAGGTCAGAAATAAGAAAGGCCTAGAAAGCCCCAAATTAATGTCAGAACTGAGAGAGGCAAACACGGCTGGATGACTGAGATCCAGGATCTGACTCGGCCAGATCTGGTTCTCAGTTTTGCTCTAGGATTTATGCACTGAATGAGTAGGTAGAAGAAATGCTAACTTGGGGTCCCCGCTCTAGTCCAAGCTGCTATCAAGTCACTCTAAGAACTTGTCTTCACCTCTGAGCCTCAGTTCCTTTCCCCCTAAAGGAAGAGACTGGACCAGGCTCTGGAGAAAGCAATGCCAGACAGAGGCAGACATCCGGAGCCACAGGGCAGTGAGGCCTCCAAAGGTTTTGTAGTGACCACGGGAGGTAAAGATCAACCCTTTGTTCTTGAAACCTCAGAAAGGCGAATAGAGGACTTTAAGTCAGATTCTTCCCAGCTCGCTGTCATAATGCTTTCCTGTCTCGAATATCTTCATCTACTTTGTCTGCTGGGTCAACTGCTCCTACTTCAAGACTCACGCGCCATTTCATCCGCCCATCCTGCCTGGTGCTGATGACCACCTGTGCTCTGCGCCCACTTACCCCATACTTATTCCTTTAATGGAATTTATGGCTTGAATGAATTTCCTTAGATATCTGGCTCTATCCTTTTGACTGTACACTCCTTTAGGTAAGGAATCATATTTTGAGCATCTTGGTTCGTTAGTAACAAGCATAGAGTAGGTTCTCAAGAAAAAAATAGATTGGATGAGGTCCGAGGGCAAGTGATGGTCTCAAGGATGGGACCAGGTCGAGTCTCTCTTTAATGCAAAGCCACGTGGTCCACCACCGTATTTATTTCTGTGTTAGAACAGCTTGGTCTTGCTCTCTGGAAGGGAAAGTCAGGCTTCGAGGGCTCCTGGCAGGTTCTTCCCATCAGAGGTGGCTGACAAGAGGCAGCGCTGGGAGAATTTTAGCCGGCGGGGAAAGGAGTCTGGCCCCTGGCAGGGAAGACTAATTCACCTCCTTCAGAGAACTTGCCTCACAAGTGACTTGCTGGATTATTTTTTAAAAATCTGCTACATTTATTCTCGTGTGACCTCACTGGGACCTTCCTTGCCTCTTCTCCCCGAGGGCACAGTGCACTGGGTTCTGACAGCGCTCGGCTCACACTTACAGCCCTCATCACACTGTACCTGTCTGTCCTTCCAGACTATGGTCTCCAGGGCAGGCCCCCGTCTTATTTATCCCCACATATCCCGAACTGGCAACACACGGGCCAATACTGGTCAACAAATGTCTGCGGAAAGATGAGAAAATGAACTTCCCACTTCCTCATCTCCCCATGCGTTCTTGCATGCCTCTGGCTGGCCCCATCCTTTTTGCTGACTCTTAGAGAATTTCAAAACAGTCTCGCTGCCAACCTCCACCCACGCAGGGTCAACAGCTATGATCGCACACTCTGAGCTTCCCTGCTGGGCTCCTTGTGAAGGACTCATTTAGTCCAACGGATGTGGCTTCCTTTGAAAGCTGGATGAGAAGCGTGGAACGGATTGAGGAGCTAATGAACACCTCAAGATTGGAGAAGGGTGGAGACACATGGCTGGGATCTTAGCATGTCCACGGGGAAAAGGAAAGTTTGAAAGTTTCCCTGGCCCATATTTTCTGAGATAGGATCCTTCTTCCTGCAGCCCTTACCTGGTGCAATGAGGGGATGGGCAGCCACAGTGGGCACCATCCGGCTGAGCCCAGTCCGGCCCTCCAAGCTCCCTGGCACGCTGCTGTTGCCATCTCCTTTCTTGAGTGGCTCCATCACACTGTCAGTTAGGCCAGACTTGGCACCTGCAGGGGAACCCTGAGCAGTGTTTCTGCCCTGTGATGGGGTAAGCAGAGGCTGGCTACCACCTGGCGTGGGTTTCAAGGCCAAGCTGGGCAGGACAGGCTGAGTGGGGGGAGGGCCCGAAGCTGCTGCAGCTGGTGTCTGCTGTGTTCGGAGGGTCAAGTTCTGTACCTGGAAAAGAGGGGTCTACAGGAGTCCAGAGAATATGGGTAGGAGCAATGCCAACACACAACTAAGACAGGGAAGGAGTTAGGAACGGATCCAGGAATAGCTGAATAGGATCATGTATGAAATCAGAGACAAAGAGAGAGAATGAGTTAGGGCTGAAAGAAAAACCTGGAGCAGGTAGAGGATCTAAAGGGGACAAGAGAGAGTGCTATTGATTGGAACCACCAGCAGAAGAAACGGAGTTCTGAGAAGGGAGGACAGCCCAGGCTGGGGCAGGCCTGGGCAGGCAGGACAGGCGCTCTCCCTTCTGTTAACTCCCGCCGCCTCCAAACTAGCAGGCTGGGATGCAGACCACTTAGAAAGAATTCCCAGGTACCGCAGGGCTTGGGCTTGCCACACTGGAGAAGGCCAGGGCAAAACGGGAAGTTAATTAACCAGCAAGGCCACCAGGCAGAGGATTATCTGGTCCCCAGAATAAGCTGTGCACCGGTTGGGCCTGCTTATTCAACCTGGTCCCTGGTGCCCTCTGCTGGACATTCAGAGGCTACGCCAGACTCTCATCTGACAAATCCAATGATCTTGCTACAAGTGTCCTCCACGGGGTCCCCATTCTGTAGCTGGGGATGGGGTGGTGGGAGTGGGAGGCGTTCCTCCTCTGGGCTGCCCATAGGCTCTTTACAGCCACAGCAACACCTGTGTGCTCCCAGCAGAGGGTAGGGACCCAGGACTCATCTTCCCTCCCCCTTCCATGCCATTTCCCCTGATTCCTACGGGTGCTAGTCTATGTAACCAGGGTGGGATTTTCCACTTGAAAGCAGCCAAAGTTACATTGGGGAGGGCGAGTGTAAGGTACAAAGATAGCAAAGACCACCGGGCCATTACTGGCGACCACGCTGACCCTTGACCTATGTTACAGGAACAGGGTCAGGAGTGGCTGAGGCCTTCTCAGTGGGCGCATTGAGCCGTCCAGTCTCCCACCTGTTTTCCTAGGAGATTCCAGCCTTTCCAAGGATTCAAAGCTCCACCAGGGCTTGGGCCCATACCCAGGATCAGTACCCCTCGACGGGGTACCCGCCCCCTGCCCTCCCACAAGCATGGAATCCTCACCTGGGCAGGGGTGGGGGGCCGGGCGGGGGAGCCAGTGCCGAGCTCAGGCTGCACAGTAGCGACGGCGGCCGTGGGCGTGAAGATGAGCTGAGGGGACAAAGGAACAGTGCCGCCTAGGCTCCTAGCTACCTGCACCAGGTTACCTGGCTGGGCCTGGAATCACAGGAAACGAGGCGCCTTTTACCTGCCCAGTGTGGGCTCAGCCACAGGACAGCGAGTTTAGCCAGCGAGCAGATATGGGGAACTAGGGGGCCAGAAAGGGAAGAAGTCCAAAGGGATCCTCTGAAAATCCTGACCTAGGCTGGGCAGTGAGAGGTGGTGGGGGAGAGCCAGCCTGGGGCTGTCCCCAAGTCAGGCTTACCGCAGCAGCCTCTGCGAGGAGCTCATCCTAGAGGGGACCTACATTCGCACGACAACCTAGTCACTCTCTCCTCAGCCTCCCGGGGGCAGGGACTCCGGGCTGAAATAGATGCCCTAGGATCACTGGCTAGGTCTCACCCACTCCTGACTCTAGGTTGGGTCAGAACAGGACTCAGCTCCAGAAGGGATGATTTGCTCAATTTTTAGTCAGGTCTAGGTGTGTGTGTGTGTGTGTGTGTGTGTGTGTGCGTGTGTGTGTGTGTGTGCGCGCGCGCACGCTCATGTAGACAACAGTGGTAGAGGAAGCAGAGCATCTAGAGCTGTACTTGCGTCTGCATCTCCTTCCACGGGGCGCAATGCAGGCTACATGATGGTCTCTGCGTGACACTTCCACCACTGTGAGTCTAGCTTGGGGTCAATGTGGACATGCTGGTCTCTTGAGAACTCTGTGAGGCACCCTCCGTGCACGTATGCTCTGCTCTGGGGAGGGAGGCAGACAAGCTTCGGGACTCAGTTGGTGCAGTTGAGCTGGGCAAGGGAATGAGTAACTGAAGACAAAGGCCAGTGTGGGCAGTGCCACAGTGTGGCTGTTTCCCTAGAGAAGTGTGTCTAAGGGGCTAGTCCCTGGGAATGGAGCTGCACCCTAAGTAATGAACTCAGAGTCAGGAATGGAAGTGCAGGAGCAAGACCAGAAAGGCTCCGAGTGTCAAATTCTGGCTGCAGGAGTGTGTCAAGGAGCTGGAGGGAGACATCTTCAGGATGGGAGATATGAGGCTGGACAGAGCTGAACGTAGAACCATTAGATGCTGCTATGCTCTTAGGGGGCATGCTGCTATTTTCCCAGGAAATTCTTCCAAATCTTAGGAACCTCTTAAGTTCCTAAGGGCCTCTGCAGCCCTCAGGGCCAGGTGCAGGAGGAGAGATCTTAGGTGTACACGTCCAGGGCCGATGCCATCCTGAGTACACTTGACCCAAACATGCCCACCTGATTAACAGTTGATAAGGTGACCCTGGTTAGCATGGGGCCCAGTGAGAGGGCAGTGGAGGCAGCAGCATGTCCTAATGCTGGCTGCCACCCTCACTATCTGAGCCGGAATGCACCGTTGGCCCTGGATTACCAGCAAGGACTGTCACAGTGAGCTAAGACCGATGTCCCCACTTCTGTGGAGCACATGGATGTTTCTGTGCTTGCTTATCTGATGTGCCTGAGTGTACAGACCATTGAGGCAAGGGCTCCCACACTGTCCACCCTAATTAAGTTAGGGAGTGGTTTCTGAAAAGAGGAGCACCGTTCTGTTTCAGTCTCGGAGGGGAAGGAAAGGAGGCTTCATGGGTAACTATTTCAGCCTGGAAACGCACCCCCCCCCCCGTCCTTGTCAGTGAGCCCATACCAAAGCTCCCGCTCAGCTTTCCAGCTCCCCTCCATTTTTTATTCCACCCTTATCTCTACCGACTGTCTCCTAGGCTTCTTCCCCAACCTGGACTAATCCCTACCCTTCTCCATCTCTCATCGCTGATTCTCTGTCTGTTCTCCTGGCCCACCTGACCATGGCCCAGGCTCGGTACTCACCATCTGTGCCCTCAGATACATCTGTGCTTGGCTCGCAGTCAGGGCGGGAGAAGATGTGTTGCCCAAGAGCACAGCCTGCTGGGCGATGCCCGAGGCGGTTGCTGAGTTCACACTCTGAGCCCGGTTGATGAGCTGGGCTGCGGCGGGGGAGGCTGCCAGATTGATCTGATGGGAGAGACACGCAGTAGGAAACAGGAGATCCTGCTGGTTACCTCCACGCCCCATCTCTTTCTCCCCCTCTCTGTCCCTGGGTGGATCCGGCCTTCTTTAGAACCATCTCTGGTCCTTGGCCCTGGATCTTCCCCCAGCGCTGCCCCCTCTCTGGCCTGTGGCAGAGCTGCAGGGAGGGTCCAATGGCGAGAGAACTGAGCTATGAACAGAGAGCTCTGGCCCTGGAACGATGACAGGGAGTTGTTGAAGTACGGGTTAGGGAGAGACACGTATTATTTCTGGAAGAGTAACAGATGCAGCCATGATTCCACATGGCTGGGGGTTCCCCACCACTGGGTCTTGGGCAAGGAGGACGGAGCTGGTCCTGGATTGGGGGCTCTGCCCGCTGCCCCCCATCTACTCACCGAGGATGACTGGGCTGGGGCCTGTGCAGACACGCTGCTGCCGGGGGTGCTCCCTTGTCTGTTGGCCACCAGGCTCGCCTGGAAAGGACAGTTCTTATCACTGGAGTCCCAGATCTCCCTCAGTCCCACCCAGGCCCTCACCTTCCAAGGAAGAAAGACAGGGTGGGAAGGAGCCAAGCCTCCATTCTGCCTCATCTGTGTGACCTTAAGCGAGTGCCTCCGTTTCCTTTTTCATAATGTGGGGATAATACGTGTCTGCCTTGTAGGGTTGTTAAAAGGACTGAGCAAGGCAAAGCACTTGCATGTAAGCACTCAAATTGTCAGCTATGGTTATTAGCAAGGTTTCTAGTTTTCTCAGTTCTCCATTCTTCCTCTCTCCATCGTATCTGGGCCCCCAGCCTACCCTCTCCCCTTGGCCAGCTTCTTGTCACCCTTCAAGGGTAGCGTCAATGTTACTCCAGTGGAGAGGCCTTCTCTGGCCCAATCTAAGGTCTTGTTATTCAATCACAGCTTACCACAACTGAGATGGTCACATATTTTGTTTCCTTGTCTATTTGGGTTTCTGTTTCCTGGTGTCTCCCCACTATGAGCTCCAAGAAGACAGAATCCACAGTTTACCCAGTGCCTGGCATAAACTCTGGCATAAGGTAGGGCCATACAATATTTTGTTGAATGAATGAATGATGAGTTCTTCTCAGGCACTGATGGCAGAAGAGGCAAGCTGAATGAGCGATGTCTTTGCTTGTGGACCTCTGTGACCCTCAGTCTGGTCCCTGTGGTGCAGTGACTTGGTAAGGAAGGCCGGGGCTGGGCTGGGCAGGCTGAGGGTGCCAGCCACTCCACTCAGGAGCTGTGTGACCTTGGGCCAGGTGTGTAACCTCCCAGCGCCTTTTTCTCATCTGTCGGGGATGCCGACAACAATCACACTTACTTCAGGGGTTCTGTGAGGGCCCAGGGAGAGCATGCACGGAGCACGTGTGCAGTACCCACTTCTTCTCTTACCCCTGCAGCCACCATGACCCTGGGGCATCAGCAGGACCCTCTGGTTCTTACCTGCTGCACAGCCGCCAGGCTCTGGAGCTGTGCGCTGCTGAGGTGCTGCTGCTGCAGTGCGGCGGTCTGCAGCATGAGGTGCTGCTGCTGTGCGGCGTACATCTGCTGCAGGTACTGAGCCGCGGTGCTGGGCTGCCTGTGCAGGGCCTGCTGGATCACCTGCGAGGGGCCGGGGAGGTGCAGACAGCATTCAACAGCTGTGCCACTCACCCACTGCAGACCCACCCCTTCTTCAACAACGTCTGCCAACCCGCCCCCTTCCCAACTGCTCAGAGAAGGCCACCAGGTCTGAAACACCACAACCAATCAGGGAGGCATCTCTGCCTTATCTCCCATCTCTTCAGTGCATTGCCCCCCAGTATGTCTGCCCTGTGTTGGCTGCTCCCCTTGACTTTAAGGAAACCCACCACTGCTCTGACTCACTCTCAGGGTGGTGGGGGGGCTGCGGGAGACAGAAGTCCTTTAAGCCTCCAGTGATGCTGTGTCCCATGCCAATAACACTCCTCTTCCCTTCCATTCCTCAGCCTCGGATTAGGGTGATGAACACAGGGAAGATGACAGAGGGAACCAAAGCTCAACAAGGCAGAGAGAAGGAAAGGGGTGGGAAGAAAGAGACAACTCACAAGGGGGGGGGGGCGGCTATTGGCACTTAAGCAACACATCAGCCAACTAAAACTTACCCAAGGGCTATATCCTCCCCGTTGGGGGAGGATGGGGGGCTTAGGGAAGACTTGCACTGCTTCCCAGGGTTTGCCCCTAGCTGCCTGGAAAGTCCTACCAGTCCCTTTGAAGAAATCCCCTGGGGTTTGCAGAACCAGCAAGTGCCAAGGGTGATGTGTTTCTCTCTATTCTTTCCCTCCCTCCTTCCATCACCCCCCCTGAACCTTCATCTCCCACTCCCTGGCCTCACTGCCATTCTCTCTTTCCTCATGGGACTGACTGAGCCAGTCTCAAGGAAACGATACAAGTCTCCTCTAACTGCACAGATTCAACACCACAGTTATTCCACTAGACCACGCTGACAGACTCTCCTGGCCAGGCCTGGGGATGACCAAGGAATTCAATCTCAGATTAGCTGGAATCTCACCTGCACTGTCTGCCGGTCAGGGATGCCACTGTACACAGAAATCTGGGGTCCAGCGGGGCGGCCACTTCCACCGCTGCTGCTGCTGACCCCGTTGGCACTGCTGGTGACACTGGCACTGCTGGATGTATGGGGGACCGGCAGCTCATTCTCCATGGCCTGAGGGATGGCACAGCCAGGGGGTTCAGATGGCAGAAGAGCAGGCGGATGCTGGGAGGAAAAAGGCAGAAGTGAAATATTAAAACACTTACTAGAGCAGGTACACATATGCATGAATTTCCCATCAGCCTGTGGGGGGACTATTGCACTGAGATCCTGTCATCAGGTCAGGGCCAGGCAGGCTCACTAGGTGAGAGGTGAAATCAGGTCTGCCTGATCTGAAGTCTGTGACCTGTTCCTTCTGCTCAAGGAAGTAAAACCAGCAGAGGAGGGTCTCCTCGAATGGTCTTACTGGATGGAATCTCTCACTCCATCCAACTCTTTATCTGTGGGATGGAGATACTGAATATCAGATAACTAATTATCTCTCCACGTTTATACAGCCGGTTATTGAAAGAAATAAGAATCAAAATCTGGAGAGAACAGAATGAAAGGAAGAGGCCCTTAAGGAGACAATAAAGTAAACTGAAGTGTTTGTTTTGTTTTGAAAGCTGGAAGAGCTTTGAGTATGTTTGGAGTCTCTGTTTTCTTTATGAAGTACTTGCTGAGTGCTCTCTGATCTAAAGCTGAGTAGGGCATTAGGTTGAGCAATTTGGTTAAAACTGCAGGGTTTGGAGTCAGAAAGACTTGGGTTTATGTCCTGGCTCTGCCACTTACTAGCTGGGAAAGCTTGGCAAGTCACACTTTTCTAATCTTCTGTCTCTTGACTACCAGATGTAAGAGCGTATGGATTGTTGGGAGGATGAAGTAAAATAATGATACAGAGTGCTTAGCAGAGTATACAGTGAGTGGAGGGCTCCGTTAGCACTGGCTGTTGTGTGGTTATTAAAACTGTCCCAGTGCTAATACGTCAGTCCTCTTCCAGTGTGGAAGCAGCAGCGGCCCTTGGGACCTTCTACGCCACTCATTAAGGAGGCCAGGGCTTCTTCAGGGACCATCCTCTCATCTGGATCAGAACTGGAAATCACATATCCCCTTGAGGCAATGACTGGCACTGGAGAGGGGCTGGGGAAGGAAGGGGTGGTGAGAAAGGCATACTCAGATTTGAGTTCAAATCCCTTTCTTTTTCTTCTTTCATGCTGTTTCTAAAATTCTGATTTCTATATATACACTTTCCCTTCTACCTATTCCTTCCTACATCAAAAACTACATTTATTGCCCTGATCAGTGTGGCTCAGTTGGTTGGAACAGTCTGGCCTCCCTCTGCCGGAGGCCACTGGACGGGCCGATCAGAGGGATGGTGCTGCCCCCCCCCCCATCACTGTTCCTTCCCTCTACCCACTGGCACACACCTTGGCTGGCCTGGAGCTGCCTGCTCGCTAGCTCCACACCCAACTGGTCAGTCCATCGTTTGGTCGATTTGCATATTACTCTTTTATTCTATAGGATACCCATGACCTCCCTTACAGGAGAGGTATTATTATCTCAATTTTGTCCATGAAGCATCAAAGTAGCTTATCTAAAGTAATCCCAGAACTAGGATTCAAAACCAGGTCTGACACCAAAGCCAGAACTCTTCCCAAACTATGCTCTCTGAAAGTCACCCATATTCTTGCCTTGAGCCATTACTGTAAAGACATTGGGCCAAGTCCATATCAGAGCATACTAGGTTTTCAGAGGCAAAAAGGAACCAACATTACTAAATTTAATCCCCTAATTATTACCGTATTTTCCGGCATATAAGACGACTTTTTAACCCAGGAAAATCTTCTCAAAAGTTGGGTGTCGTCTTATACGCTGGGTGTCATCTTATAGGGCGGATGCTGAAACTTCCGAGCTGGACTGGAAAATCTGTGGTCACTGCATATGGTGGGGGGAGCTCAAAAACAGCCGCACTCCATTCATTTCAATATAGCCAGACAGAGACCGCAACTGTCTCCAGTCGCATACAGTCTCCGTCCGGACTTTTTAACCCAGGAAAATCTTCTCAAAAGCTGGGGGTCATCTTATATGCCAGAAAACACGGTAAGTAATGTCTATTAAATATTTTATACTGACAAAATAATCTTTTATATATAATGTATACATAAAATAGACATGAATCTACCAGTTAGTTCAAGAAATCAAAAGTTAGCATTATCTCCCTTGTCTTTCCTATGCAAAAACTGACGTCCAGGTTTTGGGAAAGTGACTCACTCAAGGAGGTAGGACTCCTTGGGGGTCTCCTCCAATAGCATGACCATGGGAGGCACCCTCTGAACACTGACTGGACTTGTGGTGATTTAGTTAACCAGAGGGTTGAAGTTTGCCCTAAGGAGGAAGGAATCTGAAGCTGCTATATATCACTTGCTCATTGGTTTCCCAGGGGAAGGGAACTTGGGTAGAAAAAAACAAAAATTAGGTGGCATGGATCTATATAGTAGCTTTCAAACCTTTTTTATTACAGTCCCCCTCTTGGAAGCCAAGTTTGTGGGGCCTTCCTACTCCCACCTTCCTCTGCCTCAAAGCTCTGATCTGGGGGGAGTGGTGGAGGTTCAGACGCTTCAGTGAGGGCTACTGAGGTATCTGTGGCCTCTCATGACACCCTAACCCTGTGGCCTCACATTAGAAAGTATGAACCCTTAAACTTGGTATCTAAGCTTTAAGCATTTTACACACCCTTTTCAATTTCCTTTTAATTCCCACTCTTATTCCTCCCTTTTCCGCCTTCTAACTAGTTCCTTATTTCTCCCCCAAGGCCACCCATCCCTGTGGACTCCTACTATGAACCACAGCCAGATCTGATTAATGGCTCCATCCAGAACTGGAAGTCTGCTTTTCTCCAGATTCCAGCTTGCTGTGTGGTTTTGTGTGAGCCAGAGCTCTGAAGGCTGTGATTCTTACGTTAGTCAATCCCCCTCCCAGTCACAGGGGACCACTGTGAATGATGTGCTGACTGTAATGGGCTTGGCTAGTGATCTTGTTACAGGTCTCTGCCGCTCATGGGGCCTGAGACCAGCAGCTGGAGAAATGCTGATGGTCCTGCTCTCCCAGGAGCCGCCAAGTCTAGGGAACACTGGGCCTTTGTCCCAGGGTCAGGGAAATCCATTTGCTGCGGATTATAGCTGTGACAGAGGTTCCAGGGAAGTCGAGGGGAAAGATACTGAGAACAGCTCTCCAACTGGAGCTTAAAGCCCTGGAGTAAAGTGGGCTGGGTTTTCCTCATGCAATCAGAGACTGGCAGGAAATGAGAGGTCTAGTCTGCCCACAAAGGCTGCTGGTGTTATCATTCTTGCAGTGGCTTGTGTATGGAGACTCTGAAAAGGCAGGATAATGGGGCTCCTTTGCTATGGCGCTGCCTCTCTTCTGAGGTTGCTTCTCTGTCCCAGGTATATGTCAGTATAAGTCAGGCTCTCTAGACTTTGGGGCCAGAAGGCAGACCACCTTACACCCCCATTTGCTGCACAAACGTAAGTATCCTGATTTGCACCAGTCCAATTGCACCTTTGGCAGCTGTCTGAGGCTACTGATACATTGGAAACAGTCCAAATGGATTCAGCTCAAGCCCCCTCAAAAAGTCCTCCCTCTTCCCAATCCTCTGCTTGTTGCCCCCTTCAGTGTCGCTAGAAACCAAAGTAAGTAAATGAGGGCCAACAAAGATAGAATTAAAGGATGAGAAGTTAAAACTGACCATGCAGTCTTAGCCGGCAAAACAGCCTGATTTCATTGTGAAATAGATCCCTGTATTGTTTACATGGATATACTTTTTCTGAAACCTCCTTATTTTCTTCATAATTTATAGGAGGCAGATTGTGTTAAGTGTTTCTATTAGCTGGTTGCTGGTTGTTTGAAGAATATGGAGAGGAAAAAGGGGAATATGGGCACTTTTGGAGGGAACATCTAGAGTCATGTGATGCAAATGTGGTGTTTAGGGAGTGAGACTCAGCAGCGTTAGTCTCCCTGCTCTGAGACATGACAACTACCGTATTTTCCAGAGTATAAGACGACTTTTTAACCCAGGAAAATATTCTCAAAAGTTGGGGGTTGTTTTATACGCTGGGTGTCGCCTTATAGGGCAGGTGCTGAAACTTCCAAGCCGGACTGGAAAATCTGCGGTTGCCGCATACGGTGGGGAAAGCTAAAAAACGGCACACTCCATTCATTTCAATGGAGCCGCACGTGTCTCTGGTCGGCTCCTTTCTGTGCTGCATATGGTCTCTGCCAGAGACCGATCATTGTCACTAATAGAGAAATGTGCCTGAAGGCTGGTCAACCTTAATTGCCCTGAATGGTCGGAGCTATTTACTCAGTAAAGCCATTCACTCATCCTTTAGATGGAGACATTGATAAAGTAACCCTCCACCTGTTACTAATATGTAAATTCTTGTTGCCTGTTTGTTGTTAGAATTTCCTGCCCTAAGGATATGGTTGTTTTCCCATTGCCTTAATAAAAGCTTTGAGCAAGGCAAGAACAGTGGGTAGTCTCACCCACTAGAGGTAGACTCCACGCCTGGCCCCCATTATTCCAAATTAATTCCTTCTAGTCTCTCTCTTCATTTTGTGTACAGCCTTCTCCAGAACTTGAACTCTGAACAGGAACCCTGATTCACATTGGATGTGTAAGGGGCTCCCACATCTGGCGCCCTACATGGGGCTTCTGGAAGAAGAAGATAGTTTTCATCTAGAGTGAAGGGAAAATACACTGAGAAAGAGGTGTGGGAAATTCACCGAAAAAGGTGAGGGAAATTCACCACACGCAAAAGCCCACGGCCAGCTAAAGAATCCAGATCTGTAAGTAGGGTGGGAATGCCTTTGTCAACCAGGCTAATTGGGGAAGAATTCGAATTTTGCTTTGTCACATTTATAGACATTATTTTTAAAGAAAAGGTTATCACTTAATTGGAGGTACAGAAATTCTTAAACTTGGGTTTAGAAATTATTAAACAACTGTATGCTTAAGGAATTAAAAGTTTAAGAAGGTATTCTTTTATAGTTTTTGTTTGATGTTATAGAACTTAACCCTTGGTTTCTTGAAGAAGGTACATTAGATCTTGAGTGTTTGGCAAAAAGGTGGTCAAAATTTGAAAGAAAAAACTTACCTCAAAAAACTGTTTTTTCCATGGGGAACAGAGTATTGCAGTTACTAGAACCTTTTACAGAGGTTGAAGAGGAGGAACCTCCTCACCTGGTTACCTCCACTCCTCCCAGAGAAGAGCGGGAAGAAAAATTGGAGGAATGGCCTTTATGGCCTCCTTCCCCACCTACGTGTCCTACTCCTGTAACATTTAATTCGCCGCCAATAGAGTCATCTATACAGAGAGCCATCAGAAAAGGAATGAAGGACATGTTGATAGAAGAAAGGCTTACTTTTCCTGTTATAGAAGTAGCTGACCCACAGCTGCCAAATCAGATAATAAGACGCCATGAAAAAATCGATTTTAAAATAATAAAAGCTTTGCGAGAAAGCGTTGTTCAAAATGGTCCAATGGCTTCTTTTACAGGAGAAATTATAAATAATATTTCTAAAGCATTCTTAACTCCCCATGATTGGCATTCTTTAGCTTGTACAACTCTGGATGGAGGAGATTATTTACTATGGAAGGGAGAATTTTTGGGAAAATGTCAAGAGCAAGCCCGTGCAAACGGAGGGCCAAATGCTCAAATAATTTACAAAATACTGGCAGGACTGGAACAGTATATAGATATACAAAATCAGCTACATTATATGCAACAGTCGTATGAGCAATTAGACTTTGTGGAAGGAAAGACTGATGGGCTTTACCAACAAAAGGGAACCAATGGGCCAATCTGTGTAGATCAAAATTTCATAGGCATAGTCAATCGCCGGGAAACAGCCAGAGGGGCGCCTCTGGTCTGGGTAGCACGCACTATTTTTCCCCACCGCCCATAGGGAAAAAAAGGTTGTCTTTTTAAAATCCTGCCACAGAGGCTCAGGCCAGGAATATAATTAATTTACATTTAAAATTCCTCAGGCTTCCAGCAAAAACTGCTTCTCAAAAGATAAAAGTTTTTATCTAAATTTTTCCCTTATATCTACAGTATTTAAGTTAAAAATGTGCTGTTCTAATGTTTATTGTCTGAGTTTTGTCTCGTTAAGTCATGTAATATAAGCAAGTTATCTCTTATATCTGAAAGGGGGGGTTGAGCAGCTGCCCTGCAGGCGGAATTGCACATGGCTCTCATAGGGGTTGCCATCTTGAAACGGTGGGGCCGCCCCTCCTTCTGAATTGGCCAATCACAAAAGGAAATGTTTACTTACTAAAGCAGAATGGGATCTCAGGGTAGAGTTTTAAGATGGAGTTTTGCTATGGAAACAGGATAGGACAAAAGAATAAAGTGGCAAATTTATTTACTATGTTTTTTCCTATAAAGATACTTAATTTTAATTATTCAAAGTTTAATCACGGTCTCGTAATTCAAGTTCTATGATAGACCAATGTTTTAAACAGTCGACTTAATAAGAGCCAACAGTAGAAGCTCATTTTTCTTAAAAGAGGTTTATAAATAAAAATATCCTTTAAAGGTACAGAATAAAATACATTAAATTTGATTTATCAATAGCAATAAATGTGTTTCTCCCAGTGTTTTTTCTGACATTCATAAAAAATTTAATAACCAGATTAAAAGTATTTGATTCCATAGTCAAAACTAAATACAAAGTAACTGTTTTAAGTTTTAATAATTTTAAATTAAATATATGTTTGACAGTTTTTCCAAATATAACATTTCAAAAATATAATTAAAGGATGAATTTTGTACATCTCAAAGGGCCCTGAGATTGTACAAAAGAACTTATTCCTTCTCCCAAAAAAGAGATAACTAAATTAGACCAACACAATATATTTAATTGCATAAGGAAATTCTGCCAAATTAAAAAAAATAAAAGAAGAAATTAATTTATTAATAGCAATGTTTTTATTTAAATATATGTCTTGACTTAAAATGACTTCAAACCCCTTAGCATTTATATATTATTTATTTAAAGTCATCTAGAGAACACTGCCTTCTTTAAGGGCAATTAAGCCTAAATTATTTTAAAATTGTTACTTTAAAATTGTTTTTTTTTCCACTTGTAATACTAATACACACCTATAGAGCTACATTGGTGTCAGTATAAAATAAAATAAAACAAAAGAAAATGGACTAGTTAAATAGAAGGATCCTGAATCTGGTTTATAGAAGGGACCTGATCCATTATTGACCTTTGGCAGAGGGTATACTTATATATTCCCAGAGACTTTTTCCAATATTAAGCTACAACAAGGATCCAAAAGAGAAACGAGCCGGACAACAAACAGCCCTGTCCGAAGACCACCTGGGGCATAGTAAAGAAGACGGTACAAATGCCTGACACCCGAGAACGTCTTTCTTACCATACTAGCAGTAATCATCTGTATGGTAATATTACCTAGGGTAAATGTAGAAGTATTTCAGACTTATACTCCTGACCCTTCATGAGTAAGAACCCTTACATAGGCTAATCTCCCACCTAATATAGTACCCAGTAGGAACTTGGGTAGGGCAAAGAAGACCTTGTCTATACAAAAAAGAAATTAATAGCCAGTTTAAAATTAAATTGGCATGGCCTAGAGCGAAGAATATCCTTACATAATATTATTCTACAATGTCATTAATAACTTTTGATATTTTACAATAGCATATTGTACATTTATCCCAAACTTACAAACTAATTCTTTAAATGTTTGGCAACAATTTAATAAGGACATAAGAGGATTTAATCCCTTCCACTGTGTGGAAGGAACCCTGGGAAGGCACTTGAGCGTTCTGTATTGGCCTCGCTTGCCCTTTTACCAAGAGAGTCCCTCTTTTCACATTCCAATTGCCCACAGCTGTTGCCTGAGCTCTCTGTTCATACTAAGGTTAAAGCCTTAAGGTGGCTAGTACCATAGATTTGTCTCTCGTCCAATAGCGTGAGCTGGGCCCTCCCTAGAGAAGAAACCTGGGTTCCCCAAGATATGTAAACAATGCCTGGGCCCTGCCAGCAGGCGAGGGGATCCCAAGGCAGTTACTGGGTGTAGAGGCCATAGGGGCATAGGCTACCTAGGAGACAGAACTAAACCTCACATTATCCTACTTGGCCCCAGAGGATGGCTGGTTAGCCAGAGACCAGTAAGATTCCTCAGGGAAGGAACAACCTAAGATAGGCAAAGTCGCAGAGGGGCCATCAGGAGAGAACTTGGGGGTCAACAGAGGTGGGGCACAGATCCTCACCCCGCCAACAATACATGGGCTTGAACACTCGCCCTTTCTGAGGGAGGTCTTCTGCCCCCATGGCTGCTTCCCGCTTCCCATGCCAGCCCAGGCAACATAACAGAGACTTGGCCCAGCTCAGCTTGGGATCCAGATAACAAGAGACTTGACTGACAGAGCTGCTATATCTAAATCCAGCCTAACACCAGGAATACACAGGGCTTTCTCAAGGATGCAAAATAATCCTTTCCATTAATATTTACAGTGTAAACTAAAATTGTTATTAAAGTATTAAATTTAACAGTAAAATAGTAGTCAAGTTTTTAGATTAATTTAAAATAGCCTCCTAATAATTAAATCAAAAAAAGGGGGGATAGTGGAAGAATACCATATAAAGAAAAATATCCTGTAACTAAATTACAACTAGAAAAAATTTTTTACTTTGAAAACTAATCTTCATTTGTAATGCTAACAAGCAAGACACCCATGAAAAACATACATGGTGTCAATATAATCCAAAGGAAAATCATTTGGGCAAAAATAAAAAGGATCCCAAGTAAAATTTATAGAAAAGATTCCTTTATTAACTTTTGGTTGAGAATATGTTTGTATATTTTCAGAAAACAACTCCTAGACCATGTGGATTCCTGCAACAGAGAGGAATTATCAGGAATGCTTCAGCCATGAAAACAAGAGGAAAAAAATCCAGGTATAGAAGATACTGATGCTGACTGCTGTCCACTGTGCGTCAGCAGCTGTGCGTCGCTGCAGGTTGCCCAGGAACAAACCAGAGAAGATCGGACCTGCATTGCCACCATTTGTCCACCATCCAGAACTGAGATATCATTGCTGACATGTACACATAAGGAACTACTGGACATTGAAATTGGGACTCAAACATTTTTTTGTTTTTATATGTTTATTTTTGGTCTACAGATAAAAGATCTTTTAAAGGAAAGAAACAGGGGAGATGCCGAGACCGATCATAGTCACTAATAGAGAAATGTGCCTGAAGGCTGGTTGACCTTAATTGCTCTGAAAGGTTGGAGCTATTCACTCATCCTTTAGATGGAGACATTGATAGTTAAAGTAACCCTCCACTTGTTACTGATATGTAAATTCTTGTTGCCTGTTTGTTGTTAGAATATCCTGCCCTAAGGATATGGTTGTTTTCCCATTGCCTTAATAAAAGCTTTGAGCAAGGCAAGAACAGTGGGTAGTCTCACCCACTAGAGGTAGACTCCACACATGGCCCCCATTATTCCAAATTAATTCCTTCTACTCTCTTCATTTTGTGTGCAGCCTTCTCCAGAACTTGAACCCTGAACAGGAACCCTGATCCACTCAGGACGTGTAAGGGGCTCCCACAGGTCTCCGTCTGGACTTTTTAACCCAGATAAATCTTCTCAAAAGTTGGGGCTTGTCTTACATGCCAGAAAATGCAGTATTCAGCCTGCATCTTTCTCTGTAAGGGGCCAGATAGGAATATTTTAGTCTTTGTCAGCATATGGTCTCTGCCACGACTACTCAACTCTGCTGGGAAAATACAGCCATAGACAAGTTGTAAGAGGAGTGTGGCTGTGTTTCAATAAAATATAAGTTACAAACATATGTGGTGGGCTGTTTGTGGCCTGGGGGCTATAGTTTACAGGATCCCTGTCTGTAGCAAACCCGTTTTTGTATATCAGTGTTTTTATATATGGCAGACAGTGTACCTGCAGTCTATTGGTGAGCAGCACAGGCTTTGGTGTTGGAAAGACCTGGGTTCAATTTCTAACTACCAGCCTAGTATCCTTGGGTAAGTTACATTCTTTTGGGCCTCAGTTTCTTCAGCTGTAGATTGAGGTCCCATTTCCCTTACGCGGTGGTTCTGTGGATTAAACTAGATGTCTGTAGAGCACTGGGACAATACTCAGCAATGATAAATGTGATAAACAGCAAGGATGCGAGTCCGATTTGGGATTTGGAAGGTGACTCTTCTACCACAGTAAATAGTGAGGATCCCCTAAGTTATTTTTCATCATTGGTCACAGTCACACTTAAAAATCTCTTTACAGAACCATGGTCTGTTTTCCCTATCTAAATTTTGCCCTTTTTTTAAGGGCAGCTTTTCCAGAAGACCCTTTAAGGGCTTAAGATTTAAAGAGTCAGTCTCTAGACAGTGATGAAGAATGGGTGCTCTAGAGCCAAACTGCCTGGGCTCCAACTTCAACTTCCTAGTTTTGTGACTCCGAGCGAGTTACTAAATCTCTCCGCTTCAGTCTCAACTGTAAAACTGGGACAATAATACCACCTTGTAGGGTTCTTTTATTAGATGAGTTAATATACGTAAAGCAGTTAGAAAAATGCCTGGCACTTGGCAAACACTTAATAAATGTTAGCTGCTATTATTATGATGATCATAATTATTATTGACATTATTAAGGTTCTTTAGAAAGAACTTTTACTTCAGGGCTTAAAAAGGGATGCTATGCTACTGGTTTCCCAGAGGACAATTACATACACAAACTTGGACCCAATTACTACGTTAAGTTGGTGCCTAACTTTAAGACATCCATTGCCTCAGTCTCCCAGCTGGTCATCATACACTATGTCCAGGTCCTTTTTTCTTCCACTTCAAATACTGCCTGTTATGAACTAAGCGTTGTTCCCTCAAAAAGATGTTAAAGTCCTAACGCCCAGGACCTCCGACTGTGACCTCATTTGGATAGAGGGTCATTGCAGATGTAATTCATTAAATGAGATCACACTTGAGCAGGTTGGGCCCCTAATCCAGTATGACTGATATCCTTATAAAAGAACGTCATGTGAAGAGACACACAGAGAGAAGCCAGCCCTGTGGAGATGGGGCAGGGATTGGAATTGCGTTTTCATGAGCCAAGGAATGTGGTGCTAGAAGCTAGGAAGAGACCAGGAAGGATTTCAGAGGGAGCATGGTTCTGCTCACACTGAATTTCAGACTTCAGTCTCCAGAACATTTCTTAAGCCACCAGTTTGTGTCACAGACTGGAAACAAATAGTTTGGGACAGAAGAAGAATTAAGTTCCAGAGAATAATCTCAAAGTCAGAAAAATATTTTTAAGAATATCTAGTGACAGTAAATTCTTCGTGCTATGGTTTCAGTCAATTCTTCCTGGTTTATTTTTAATAGAGCTATGTATTCCTGGATTTGGACATAGTAATCTCAATAGCCAAGACTAAGGAAAAGATCTCTATGAAAATATCTCCAAAGGCACAAACTTCAAGTTATAAAACAAATAAGTCCTGGGGATATATGGTGACTGTATTGAAAGTTGGCAAGAGAGTAGATCTTAAAATTTCTCACCACAAGAAAAAAAATTCTGTAACTATGTGTGGTGATGGTTGTTACCTAGACTTATTGTGGTGATCATTTTGCAATATATACAAATAATGAATCATTTTATGTTGTATACCTAAAACTAATTACTGTTGTTCATTAATTATAGCTCAATAAAAACTTTCTGCATACTAAGTCTCCCCACAAAGCATGCCTATGCACATGTGCACACATACACATACGCTCACCATCTTTTACCCAGGTCCTCAAAACCCCAACCCTCTGGGAACTACCAGTCTTTTTTTGTGTCTATGAGTCTGTTTTGATTTTGTTTATTCACTTATTTTGTTCTTTAGATTCTACAGATAAGTGAAGTCATACAGTATTTGTCTTTCTCAGAATGACCTCTTTCACTGAGCAGAATACCCTCTAGGTCCATCTATGCTGCCGCAAATATGATTTCATTCTTTCTTATGGCTGAGTAGCGTGCCATTGTTAAGTACCACAACTCTTTTATCCACTTGTCTATTGATGGGCTGCTTCCATATCTTGGATACTGTAAATAATGCTGCAATGAACAAAGGGTTATATATATTCTTTTAAATCAGTGTTTTGGGTTTCTTTGAATCAATCCCCACAAGTGGAATTGCTAGGTAATAGAGCAGTAAAAAAATCTACTCTATAAAAGCGAAATATTAAAATTAACCGTTTCTCCGGGACAGGGTAAGCCACGCAAACCAGCCAATCAGAGCGGCTATATGCAAATTAGCCCAGCCAACATGGCGGCCGCCACTCACGGACCTGAGTAAACAGCCCTTTCCATTGTGGCAGGAGCAAAAGTGAAGCTTTGCCCCTCAGCTCAGCTCCCATTAAACTGGCTCTAGCGAAACACAGCTTTGAAACAATGTAACAATCATAGAATCCTCCGGAGCTGAAGGAAAGAGCAGCCCGGGCCTAACCAGTAAAAGTAAGAATTGTTTCATTATAGACACTGCCAGGTGAAGCAGAGGAGGCTTCAGTTAGTTAGAAGGCCGCCTTAAAGGAACAGTGTATCAATTATAGAAGATAACCCCAGGCCTTCAAGGAACAGCACCAATTATAGGACAGAAACCGCAAAAACCTGCGTCCAGCCAGCCTTGCTGGGACGTTGGGTCAGTGGGAGCTGTGGGCAGCCTTAAAGCCCCTCACCCAGGCTGGTCAGGCACGCCAGCAGGTGGACATCCCCTGAGGGGTCCCAGACTGCGAGAGGGCACAGGTCGGGCTGAGGGACCTCCCGAGTGCACAGAGAGGCTGCAGGGCGGGACAGCGCAGGACCCAGGACCCGTGAGTGGGAAAGAGGCGGCAGGGTTGGAGGGCACCGGGAAGCGGGTAAGAGGCGGCAGGGGGGGGTCTTGGCCTGCTTGAGGGGCATCGTGGAGCGGGAAAGCAAGGCTGCAGGGGCCGGGGTCCTGCTTGGCAGCTCCCCAGACCCCTTGGCGGCACCGGGAAGGGGGAAAGGAAGGCAGCAGGGGACGGGTGAGTGGGAAAGAGTTGGCGGCCTGCTTGGTGGCTTCCCAGGTCCCTTCCGGGGATCAGGGAGCAGGAAAAGGCTGGCCTGACCA
>PVJC01014507.1:0-16465 GCA_004026665.1 Murina feae
CGCGCCTCCGTACCTCTGTACTTTGCTTCCGCTGCTGCTCTGAGTCTCAGACTCTTCTCTGGTTGTAGGATTTTCACTCAGCCAGCCGTCCTGTGGGTGCGAGTGGTGTCCGTGTGTTCTTCTCGTGGTTTTTCTGAAATAGTTGTTCACAGCTGCATATACGGTGTCTACCCTATGCCGCCATCTTGTTTCTCCTAGATCAAATTTTCTTAATCCATGCCATCTACTGATGGGTTTGGCGTGCGTTGATGCTGTTTTCTTCCCTGCTTAGTGAGTAATCTATTTTTAGTATCCTGTAGTTTCAAAGCCTGTACTAAGGACTCAGAAAATGTGTGTAATTACGATCATTACTACTTGGTTCATTGCCTTCTATGTGTGGTCGTAAAACTTAGGAAACATTGATAATTGTTTTTAATTGTTGTTATAATTAAAAAAATATTTTATTGATTTTTGCAGAGAGAAAGGGAGAGGGATAGAGAGTTAGAAACATCGATGAGAGAGAAACATCGATCAGCTGCCTCCTGCACACTCTCTACTGGGGATGTGCCCACAACCAAGGTACATGCCCTTGACCAGAATCAAACCTGGGACCCTTCAGTCCACAGGCCAATACTCTATCCACTGAGCCAAACCAGTTAGGGCTGTTGTTATAATTTTTAACCATTTCTTAATCTTTCCAGAGACATTCTGTGCATATGCAAGCAAGTTTGTCTTGTACCTGGCATTAATGATATATTTTAGTGATTATTTAATAGCAGTATAGGTAAAGCTACTCTATTTTGTTTATAGCTACACAGTATTCCCTCACATTGGTGGACATTTGGAAAATTTTTATTTCTTTTGTTATTAAAACATTGTTATAAAAAATCTTGTACATGCATCTTTCACACAAGTGTTAAATAGACACATAGAACATTTTCATTGCAACAGATATTGCCAAATCACTCCCACAGAGGTCGTACCATTTCACATTCCTACCAGCATTGCATGAAGGTGCATGTTTCTTTACACCTTGGCCAATGACAAATGTTATTAAACTTCATGGTCTTTGCCAATCTGATAAGTAAAAATTATATTTCTTTCTAATTTAAATTTGTATTATCACATTAGTGAGTAAGGTCAGGTATCTTTGTATATACTTTAGATTTATTTGTTTCCTTTTCTATAACCTATTCATGTCTTTTATCCATTTCTCTCTTGGGTTGTTGGCTTTTTTCTTGTTAATTTGTTGGCAGTCTGCATACTAAGGAAATTGGCCCTTTGGGATATGAGAGGCACATAATTTTCATTCTGTTTGATTTGTCTTTTGACTTTGTATACTGAAGTTTTGACATGCACAGATATTTAATTTTAGGTAGGCATATTTAATTAATCTTTAACTATGTGACTTCTGTACTTTTTGTCATGGTTGGAAAGACCTTCCTCATTTTAGTATTATAAAATAATTATCTCAGATTTTACCGAGTATTTTTAAAGTTTTTATTTTGAAATAATTATAGAGTCACAGGAAGTTGCAAAGTTAGTACAGAAACATAATGTGTACCTTTCAATCAGTTTCATTTTTATAGTTACATTCTTTTACATTTAAATTTTTAGGTGCATCTGAAATTTATTTTGATGATGATGAGATATGGATTCCAATTTTTTTTACCAATCTGTTACCCATTTGTCCTAACATTATTTATTGAATAATCTATATTTTCACCAGTAATTAAAAATGCAGATGTATTATATACTAAATGTCTGCATATAGTAGTTCATTTTTAAAAAAAATATTTAATATATCAAAACCTGAAGAAAAACTGAGCTGTCAGTGTACCTTTATTAAGAGCTACATAGTGATATGATCTTGCTGGCCTTGGTGTAATTTGGCCCATTTGTTTAGAACTGACTTAGTAGTGGTGTAGGTTGTGCTGGGCTGGGGTGCAGGTGAACAGCATTCATTCCTTGGCCTCCAAGAGTTCATCTTTGCTTATCGATTCCAATCTATTAAGGTAAAGCCTTTAGACTGTGTACTGCTTAAGATTAACCATGCAGTTAATCTTCAAACATTTCTGAGGGACATGCAGTGCTGAAAAACCCTGGTGTGTACTTCCCCAACTATGTTTTTGAGGCTACCAGGGGACCTCTGTCTTCCAGTTGGCATTCATTTTTACATCACCATCCTTAATTTCAACAGAACTGTCACAACCTACTAAAATTTATTCACCATGTAAATTTTACATTGTTTCTTTTCACAAGAAGGGTGGAACCTAATTGTTACCAGTAGGTTGGCTCTTTCATTCCAGGTCCATAGCTCTTCATGCAAAGACCTTCAATTCTACATTAGCCTCAATCTGTGAAGGTGGGTGGTTGACACTATAGATTTCATCCCTGAATTTGGAGATGTATCCCATTGGAGGACTTGAAAGTTCTACTTCTACCTTCTAAAAGTCTACCCTTACTCCTTTCTGAGACATTTCTGCATGATGGACTGGGGAGATTAGCAATAAGGTGAACCACAAGCCATTTTAAGTTTAAAAGTCAGTAATCAAGAAGAGCTAGAATAAATTATATTAATTTTCTCTTATAAGGCAGTCCCAGTTTATATTCTGCAGTATATCTTTTTTATCAGCCTAGCTCCTTTGAATGGTCTGTTCTGATACCACTTTCTCCAGGAAGTCTTTCTTGATCTCTGCCCATGACTCTGGTGCACTGGCTCTGGGCTCCCCCCTGAAGGTGCAAAGTCATCCACTGCCTGTGCCTGGCTTGGGGCTATTCATCAAGAGCTACAGAGTGATCTGCAGATGGCTGCTACTTGTGTTGCGCTTAGAAGTGCCTAGAAGAGGCCAAGCTATGAAGAAAAGCAGGCTGTTGCTAGAGCCAGGTCTGGAGCGTCTTATTAAGAGATATGGCAGGGGGCGGAGGGAGTAAGAGCATGTGCCAGGAGGTAGGGGCAACCAGAGGAAGGTCAATGGGGGAAAAAAGGAGATATATGTACTACCATTTGTAATACTTTAAAAAGAAAATAAAAATCTAAAAGTAAATAAATAGAAGAATACACTAAAAATAAAAGAGATATGGGGCATGCTGATGCCAGCTGCTGTTTGTTTGAGAGATTTTACCATTTCCCCAAAAATAAGACAGTGTCTTATATTAATTTTTGCTCACAAAGATGCTCTAGGTCTTATTTTCAGGGGGTGTCTTATTTTTCTGTGGAGAAGAATATGGTACACATTTATTGTTGAACAAAAAAGAAAAAAAGAAAATTTATTACCTGTGTGTTCACACAAGGTACCCAACTCCTGACTTCTGCCCCGCGCGACTCACTAATTGTGAGTCAGCCAGACTCTGTCAGGGCAGCGTGAGCAGCAGGCGGCAGCTTGTCCTGGCAGCAGCGCAGGCTCTCTGATGAAAAGAGACCTCATACTTCCTGTCTGCTCTGGTTATGCTTCGGCCAACAGTGAGCTGCGCGGCGGTGCCTGCTGCTACGGCCCAGAGTCCAGAGTTACGGTAGCTTCGGGAGGCCTTATTATCATGGAGGCCTTATGTTTGGGGGAGGCCTTATCGAAGAGGTCTTACTTTCAGGGGGATGCCTTATATTTCAGCAAGAGGCAAAACTGTAAGTAGGTCTTATTTTTGGAGGTTGTCTTACTTTCAGGGAAACAGGGTAGGAAAGTCTGAAACCTGAGCCAGGACAGCCAATTCGTATGGAAAAGCCACTGCTAACAGCTTGGGTGGGGCTGCTAATTGGGAGAGGCGGACTCTCAGGGAATCACCAGTGTGGAGCAAACAGTGTGAACCAGGTTGATACGGTGTCTGCCAGGCAGCTCTGTGATGGGGGAGATCTCAATATAAGAACAATGGTCCTTTCTGTCTTGGAGAAAACTGCCCCTGAGTTCTTTCTCCAATAGCAGACAACTCAGTTCCTCCCTGTATGTCCTTGAATCCCCCCAAACCACTGCCCCAGTGTTGAAGTTCAGAGGGAGCAAGTTCAATTAAATCCATGTGCTGGCCCTTTAAGAGGAATTGCGTGGGTCTCCAGCAGCCTCCTTGTCACTCAGCCACAATCCCCACTAATTTTTATAGCCCTAAGTTACAAGGGCTTCTCTTCACAGCACTGGAACCCTGGGCTGAGGGGTCTAGTATGGGTCTGGGACCCCTTGTTCCTCATGGGAGGCCTCTGCAACCTAAAGATCCCTCTCAATTAAAAAACACCACAGTTGGGTGTTGGACCAGTACATTCTGCTCCTCCACCCCTCCTATCATCCTCAACATGCTTTCTTTGTTAATTCTCTAGTTGTAGGACTTCTACTCAGCCAGATTTCAGGTGGTTCTGAATGATGGTTGTTCTGTATTTCAGTTGTAATTTTGATGTGGTTGTGGGAGATGGCAAGTACCTTGTTTATTTATGCTGCCATCTTGGTTCTCTTAGGATACTATTTTCAAGGTTCAACCATATTGTAGCATGAATCAGTACTTCATTTTTTTTTTGCTCAATAATATTTTATTGTATGCATATACCACATTATATTTATTGGTTCATTGATTGATGGACATTTGGGGTTTTGGCTACTATAAGTAATGCAGCTATGGATATTTATGTCCAAGTTTTTGTGTAGACACATGTTTTCAGTTCTCTTGCATATATTCCTCGGAATAGAATGGCTGGGTCATATGGTGACTCGATGTTTAATATTTTAAGGAACTGTCAAACTGTTTTCCTGCACCATTTTCCCATCCCAAGAGCAATGTGTGTGTGTTCCAAATTCCCCACATTTTTGCCAACATAGTTATTGTCTGCCTTTTTTATGATGGCCATCCTAGTAGGTGTGAAGGTGTTTGTCCACTTTTGAATCCTTAGCATAGCCTTTGCTATGGTATTAATACATGTTGGTTAATAAACTAACTCTGTCCTGCCATCTTGCTACTCTTAAAACCCTTCATATTGGAAAACCTCTATGCTGTAATGGGTAAACATAGACTAGAGTCCTGTTGAATTTTGAATGCTTGCTCTGCAACATAATAACTGTGTGATCAGAAGCAAGTTAATTAACTTATCTGAGGTTTAGTTTCCTTATCTATGACATAAAGATAATGACACCTCTCTCTCTTGTTTTTTTTTGTTTTTTTTTTTTGTAATTCTTTTTTTTTATTGAATTTACTGGAGTGACATTGGTTAACAAAGTTATATAGGTTTCAGGTGTACACTTCTATAATACTTCATCCGTATATTGTATCATGTGTTCACCACCCCATGTCAAGTCTCCTTCCATCACTTTACCTCTCTACCTTCCCCCACCCACCTTTCCCTTTGGAAATTACCACACTGTTTTTTGAATCTATGATTTGGCAACCTTCTCCCCTCTGACAGCTGTCAGTCTGTTCTCTCTGAGTCTGTTTCCATTTTGTTTATTAGTTTATTTTATTCATTAATAAAATATTCATTTATTAGTTTATTTTATTCCACATCTAAGTGAAATCATATGGTATTTGTCTTTCTCTGACTGGCTTATTCCACTTAGCATAATGTTCTCCACGTACATCCAAGTGTCCATCAGTAGATGAGTAAAGAAAATGATATCTCTTTCATGGGGTTGCTATGAGGATTAAATAGATAATGTGAATGAAATAACTAGCACAGTACCTGGCCCAGAGCCCTTGATAAGTAGGTGCTGTTGTTATTCCTTTGGATAACCTGGGTAGCTACTCCCTGGCCTCAGGAAATAGGCAACATTTGATTTCAGATGTACTTAGTTGTGTTGCCCATAGTATGCTGAGTCAGCTTTCTTTCCTTCTTCAAGCAAACTGCCTGGTAAATTTCCTCAGAGGATCTCTGCATATCTGCTTAGTTTTTTTGTGGTTTTTTAAAATTAGATTATTATCACTTTTTAATAAATTCTGGCTCTGCTTAGTTTTTGGGCAATACCCATGATGACTGCTGAGGCCTTATCAAAAAACTGATTATCCATCTGTGGTTCTACTTCTTCCTTATGTATTTCTACTTTAGCTTAAAGTGACCTATTTCACAAATTTGCTTGCTTCTATTAATTCATTATTAAAATGGTATTCTTTTCAGAAGAATTTTAAAAACTTTAATCAAGATAGCTTTATTTATTTATTTATTCATTCATTCATTTGATTTTACCTTTATTGTTAAAACTATTACAGATGTGCTCTTTTCCCCCATTGACCCCCTCCAGGCCTTCACCACATGATTGTCTGAGTCTGTGAGTTATGCATCTCTGCATATAAATTCTTTGGTTAATCTCTTCCATGCCCCTCCCTTCCCCATTCCCTCTGAGATTCCTCAGTCCGTTTCCTGCTTCAGATTTTGTTCATCATTTTATTTTGTGCATTAGATTTCTAATTGCAAAAATTCCCAATAATAAAAATTCCGGGATGGCACAGGTTGACTTGGGTGACTGAAAAAAGCTTTTCTGACCTTTGTCAGAGAAGTTACTCAGTAGAGCTTGTTGTGCCTTGCTTTTGAACTTCTTGGTTAATTTATGAAAGCAGAGGAACTGCTTTCATCTGAGGGCACAGTTCCCAGGCAGGAAGTATTGTTCTTCCGCATCTCATACATGGTGGTCACAAGGGAGACCTTGGGATTTTGTTTTATTTGCTTGTGCTTCATTATGATTTCATGATTGTTTCAGCATTTTTACCTGAGAGCTAAGTCTTTAAGACAAATAAATGAGACACTCCGCCCTTAGGGAATCTTCATTATTCAGCCCCATCTACTTGTCCAGTTTTAGCTGCTGCTTCTTCTCTTTACAAATCCTTGCAACTGGATTAATGGTCTTGTAATAAACACCCCCTGAAGTTTCTACATCCTCATTTCTATTAGTAGAAACAATGTGATGGGAGCAAAACCCGTTGATGACTTTGAGGGTTATGAGGGAGGGAAGGGAACAGGTGGGAAGTAGCTTACGGGGAAAATAAAAAGAGATTTTAACATTAGAGAGTAGTAGGGAGAGGTGAGAAGTGAACTTGAATGGGGAGAATAAGGTCAGATCATGGAGCTGAGAACTTGGGACTTGATGTGGTTTATGATAGGGAATCAATGTAGATTCTCCAGAAGGGGAAAAGATGATGAAAGTGGTATTTTTAGGATTTCCGCCCCCCCCCAATAATAACATTTATCTTAAGCATGAATTTAAAGGAAATAAGAGTGGAGGTAGGAGTTGTCCAGGCCCAGTAGCAGTAATATAGGGAGAAGTGGGGTTCTTTTAGTTGTTAGCAGTGAGAATGGTGGAGAAAGGTCTAAGTAAAGAAATAGCTTACAAGTTAGAGGTGAAAGAGCAGAGCCAAAGGGGATTCCATTGTTTCAGGTCAGAAGAAAAGTCGCCATTAACATCAGTGGAGCTGTTGGATAAAGAAGTGGGAGGTGGAACTTGGGCAAAATTAGTTCCTTTAGGGATTAGTTAGATATCCTGTGACAGTGCAATATCCAAGTTATAATGTTTGTTGGCAGTTGGAAATAGTGGCCTCTGGCATGGGTTAAAGGTTGGGGTTCAGAATGCAGATTTGGGGGTCATTCATACATAGTATTAGGAGTAAGTAGATTTTTTTTTAAAGTACCAAGGGTTGAGGAGGAAACCCCCTGTATAGGAGTGTGAAAAAAAAAGCACCAACAGTACAAAATGATTAAGGACCGAACAATGGAATGGCATGAAGCCAGTTAGAAGGGTGGTATGTCCTAAAAGTCAAAGTCAGGGCTTCAGGAAGGAAGAAGAGGTCAGCAAAATGGGACTGCAGGGAAATAGAGTAGATAAGAACTCAGGAAAAATCTTTGGATTTTAGCTAGAGGGAGGTCCCCAACCTTTGTGTATAGCTCCCGTGAGAGATGGCACCTGTAACCACGTGTCATGGTTATCTGAAGACACTTCTTACTTTTTCCACGAGGTTTAGCAGCTTGTCTGGTCCAGCGAAGGGCTTTCACTATTGCTGTTGATCCACCAATGCAGGTCGCAACTGGTTCAGCTTTTGTCTATCACAACACTTGTTTTATGATGAAAATGACATAAATATCAAACAATACGTTTTGTTCTCTCTTGTCGGACTTACCGGCAAGGATCCCTTCGTTACTTTGTGCTCTTCTGCTTTCCCTAAAGATAAGTTTTTATTTCTCATTTTTGCTTTTTTTCTGGGACTTGTCATGAATTAAGATTGAGATTAGTGAAGAGAGAAGCATTCTCAGTAGAGAATACAGAAGGAGAGCTGGAGTCATAAAAAGAGTGGGATGACAGTGATCGCTTGTGGAAGGGGGTTTACAGAGTGAATGAGAAGTCATCGCATTGTTACTATCTTTAGAGCCATTGGCTAGCCTTCTAAGAACTCCACAAATGATGGTTGCGTGAGAGATATAAGATCAACATAATAGAAATAGGTTCAAGGTTATATTCCTAAATTCTATCTAAAAGAATCACAAACTCCATAGTTCAGACAACAGATTGGAAGAAATTCAATACATATTGCTTCTGTCTTAGAGGAAAAAAATAAAAGGAGAGGTGAAATCCTTTGTAGTTTAAATGGTGTGATTTAGTTGTAGAGGTGCATTTTTATATAATCACTGGTCATCTGAGATATTAAACTCTATCAAAAAGAAGTTCCAGATGACAAAAAGGTAGTGCACTAACTATGTGGATATCAGATACTTTTGAATTTGTAGGTGATAAATATCTCTGAAGAAAGCTATTTTGAAAAGATGTTATATGGCCTTAATTCCTCTGAAGATTTTATAACATTTATGCCAAACTTTTCAGATATTTTATTTCACTTAAAAAATTATATATATATATAAATATATATACACACATACACATATATATGTGTATATATATATATATATATATATATATATATATACACACACACACACACACACACACACACCTATATATATTGAATTTAAGTTTGGAATGTTAAACATTTTTATGTGCATTTGACTAATTATAATTTTATTAGACTTTGCAATACTGTATCTTTCTATTTACTGTCCAAAAGGAAAACACATAAAATTTTCAAGGACTTTTTATATTAGAGATAGCAACAAGTGTGCTTCTGGTTAATCCCACATGTAGCAGTACTGAATTTTGGTACTTTTTGTATTGGAGCAAGTAATCCTCAAAGTTAAAGCTAGACTGGAAAGTAAAGCTCATATGAAAACAAAGGTTGCCTTTGTGTAACTTATCCAGGCCCTAGTTTCTCAGTTTCTGATCTATATTGTTGGTATTTCATTATTTGCCTTTCTAACAAAGTTTAATAGGAAAGAGAGAAAACTCAAATTAGTTCTGCTAGTTACCAGGAACCAAGTTAATGGAACTTAAAAACACTTAAGCCAGTAAAGAGAAACTTACTTAGAATGTTTAATTTAGCTATACTATCTGCTATACTACCCATAATATTAAATGTATATACTTTAATTAAATACATATTATTTATATAGAGAGAGGGAATATAAATTTATATATATATATATGTGTGTGTGTGTGTGTGTGTGTGTGTGTGTGTGTGTGTGTGTGTATATTCTAATATAAATGTATTATGTTTTCCTTTAAGCTGTGAAGATTTGGTTAAGTGGTAATAATTCAAATCAATAAAATGCAAGTAATCTTAGTCCTAGAATTTAAAAAAAGTGCAACTGACCTTAATGAAAACACATTCTTCAAGTTTTTCAGAACCAAATGTCATTAAAGAAAAATTTTTGAGATCAATCATATCCTCTCAGTAAAAGTCAAGAGCACAAACAGAATACAGTTAAATAACAAAAAGTTGAAAAGTTGACCTTGTCATGTGCATTATTTAAAAATAAAAGTGTCTATTGGCTTATATCTCTAACTTAAATTTAAAGCTGAGAAATTTGGGTCTTTATGCTAGCAGTGCAGCAAAATGTGATCATCAGCTCTGATAATTTCCTTTATTAATTAATTGTTGATACCATGACACTTATTTCATGTCTAACCTGTCCTGGGGTTACTTCTGTGTAAGATATAAATTTGCATGTGACAGTCTTCCCACCCTACCTCACAGGAACTTACAGAATTTAGGTGATGCAAGAGATGTCTACTACTAAACTAAAATGCAGTATGGTGACTACCAAATATAGAAGTACAAACTAGAGTGGGCACCAAAATTATTAACAACCAGTGTGGCATGGATGCCCTACCAATCAGAATGGATGCCAGCCATGAAATATTGATTTGGCTATCCCAATGCACAAGAGGGGAATGTCTGTATTGATTACCAACTGTGCTGTAGGAGTGCATACAATTTGTATAATTTGGTAATTGGTTCAGCTGAATAATAATAAATGGTAATGGACTAAGCTATCATCAGTTTTGGTCAAAACAATATTTCTACATCATGAATTCTTCATTAAATCTCTTTTTTCCTAATCTTTATTATTGAAAGTATTACATATGTCTCCCTTTCCCTCCTCCATCCCCCCATTGACCTCCATTAATTCTCTTTAAGCAGAAATTTAGGTAAGCAGTAGACAATAGCTAAGTAGTAGGCTTGGAAAAATCCTTATGATTTTTCCCTTTAAAAATTCCCTTTAAAAATTCATTTGTGTTAACATGCATCATCTTATTTAATAAAGAGGGAATATACAAATTGACTGTCACACTGTCACAAAGATGGTGGCACCTATAGCCACAAGATGGTGGTGCCCAGTCCCCTCAGCCCCATCGGAGTCCCCCAGTCCTTTCAACCCCTCCAGGGAGGTGGCAGGCATGCGGTGTGGCTGCACCTGCCCTCAGGCAGGTCTGGCTGCTCCTTGCGGCTGCCGCTAGAGTCCCACAGTCCTTTCAGCCCACCCGGGGGAGGGGGTGGCAGCAGGCACACAGTGCAGCCAGACCTGCCCTCAGCCCCCCAGCTGCCCAGGGCTGGCCCAAGGCACAGGCAAGCCTCAGATGTCAGCTGTCCAGCCTCCTAGTGCCAGGCCGAGGCACAGGCAAGCCTCAGATGTTGGCTACCTAGCCGCCCAGGGCCACCCAACGCTCAGATAACCAGGGCCAGCCAAGGCTTGTGCTGTTGGCAGTGGCAGCAGCAGAGGTATGATGGAAGCATCACCTTCCCCTGATTGCCAGGTTGCCTCCCACCCTGAGGGTTCCTGAACTGTGATAGGGGGCAGGCCAGGCTGAGGGACCCCCCCCCCGCCTCCAGTGTATGAGTTTTCATGCACTGGGCCTCTAGTCTTAAATAAAAACAGAAAATCATAGCTCAGTGTTTTCCCTAAGTGTGGTTGAAGAACCACCTTACAGAATGATGTTGCCTGTGGGGGAGGCCCTAGAATATGGCCTCTAAACAAGTATCTCAAGAATGTATAATGCACATTAAAATTTAAGAATTACTCTCTTATTTTAGACTAGAGGCCTGGTGCACGAAATTAGACTAGCTCTGGCCGGTGATCAGGGCTGATCAGGGTCTTCCGGCTGCCATCTGGGGCCTCCCTTCCTTGGCTGCCAGCCACCACCTTCCTTTGTTCTGCACTGCCCCCTGTGGTCAACGCATGTCATAGTGAGTGATCCATCTCCCAGGCAAACTCCTGTGGGACAATTTGCATATTAGGCTTTTATATAGAGAGATAATGATGAAATTGTTTTCTTTCCAGCATAGAGCCACATGAATTGAAATTGAATAATTTGACTATTTTTTTCTTTTTGTGATGTTTGAGGGATTAAATAATTTTGTACTTGGAACATTTTGGGTGCAATTAGGCCTTGGTAGATAGTTGTATTTGGGGATTTAGACCAGAATGAGATCTGTGGGTATAAAATCCACCCCCGTGAGGTTTGTCTTAAAGTCCTGAGAAAGGTGTTCTCTTTCCTTCTGCTGTGCTAAACGTCCCTCTATTTCTTAGAGCAAGAACTCCAGTTAAAACTGTATTTACTCACATTGTGGGCTAAGTCAGTGTTTGTGGCCTGTCTAAAAAACTAAATGCTTATTATACTTTGTTTCAATGAAATACTTTGAATTTTCAAACAACTGAAATATAATTGCACTTTAGAGCCCCACTTGCTTATAGGCTGAGTTATAGGTGTTGAAATAGGGACTTTCTCATGCCTGTCTTCCTTGCAGTGGTGGCCAGCGATCTTCACTTGACTATGGTCTCATTATTTTCCTCCTTTCTCTGGCTTCCTGTCAAGTCAGAGTTCTTCCCTTAGGCATATGCACACATATACAATTTCAATCTCTCCTTCACCACCAATTTTTCCTGGTCCTATACATGTATTCAGGATGTTTTCATCTTATTTAAAAGTATAATTTCCATTTATTTTTTTCCCAGTAAACATTTTGTCAGTCCTTAGGACCTAGCTCCTTACATGGGCTTTGGTGGAGGTTGTGGGGCAGCACCTTCAGGTCAACATTGAGGTGGACGTGTTTGGTCCTGCAGGTTCATGAGGACCATTGCCGACCACTCTGTTGTGAGTGGCACAACTCACCGGGTAGTGTAGTTTCACATACAGGTAAGGAAGCATGTGGGAGATGAAGACACTCACTTCAGAAATGTCCCTAATGGCTTCGGCCTCTGTGTTTCAAAATGAGGAATTCCCAAGGTTCAAGCACAGTTGGAATTCCCAGGGTTGTTTTGTGTGTGTGTGTGTGTGTGTTTTGTTTGTTTTTTGTTTTGTTTTGTTTTTTGGCATCAAGAGTACAGCGTGAAATAAGCCAGTCAATGAAAGAAAAATACCACATGATCTCACTTATTTATGGATAATAAAGACCATTATAAATTGATGAACATAAACAGATACAAAGGCAGAACAGCATTGGACAGACTGTCAAACTACAGCTGGAAGGCTGGGGAGGTTTGTGGCGGGGGGAGTTAAAAGATCAACTGAAAGACTTGTATGCGTGCATATAAGCATAATCAGTGGACACAAGACACTGTGGGTAGGGGAGGAGGGGGGAAGGTCAAGGGGAAAAAATGGAGACCTATGTAACACTCTTTGTAATACTTTAAGCAATAAAACAAAATAAAAAAATAAAATAAAACAGTAAAAAATAAAAATAAAACATACTTCCATTTATATTATCTCATAAGGTTAATTTAATCCTTACAATGACTGTGAAAAATCCTGCATTACTGAAACTGCAGATAACTCAATATGAGGAATAACTATAATTTGCAGTGAGTGGCTCATTGCCAAAAGTAAAATAATTCAAACCTGATCTTTACTAGCTGTGCATTTTTCTTTAATGTACAAAAGATTTGTGTGTTTATGCTTTTATAGAAATGCTTTTGCCTTTCAATAAAAATAAATAAGGTCCCATTCAAAAACAAAAAAGAGTACAGCTGGGGAAGAGGCCACGTTGCATTAGGAGCTTTGCCACCTATGGTTGCCACTCTGCTCCAGAGCCTTCCCAGGGCCACACAAATTTTTGAGATTTTGAACATCTGTCTGTGGCCCTTCCTTATATGGTTGCTTCTGTGAAAATTTGTAGGCAGTTTTTTGACCAGTTACTTTACTTTTTTCAGTATTTGAAGATAGATTCCACCAGGCAGCTTTATTCTGCAGCTTTCTGCTGCGTCTTTATCTTTGTCCCTGGCTTCTCTATTTCCTAAACATGGGTGTTCCCTGAGATGCTGCCCTTTGTCATATTTCCTCCTCTATTACTTATCACAGAAATTTATGCTGCTCCCATGTCATCACCTCTTGTTATTTATAGTTAATGATGGCCTTAATCCTGAGCTCTAATTCTGGATGTTTCTGCAAGTTAGATGAACATTTTCATATCAGTTTGCTAGTGATGCTGTAGCACAGTATTGCAAACCGGGTGGTTTAAATAACAGGAATTCATCATCTCATAGATCTGTCGGCTAGAAATTCAGAAGCAAGGGGTTGGCAGGTTTGGGCCCTTCATGACTGTGAGAAAGAATCTGTTCCAGGCCTTTCTCCTTGGTTTGTAGCTGGTCGTCTTCCTACTCTTACTGCATTCTTATATGCATGCCTGTCTCCAAATGTTTCCTTTTAAAAAAGGACACCAATCACATTGGATTAGGGCCCACTCTAGTGATACCATTTTAATTTGATTACTTCTGTAAAGACCCTGGCTCCAAACAAGATCACATTCTGAGGTACTGGGGGTTAGGACTTCAACATATTAATTTTGAAGGGACAGAATTTAACCCATAACATTGGATTATTCACTCAGATCACAGATATTTTATACTGCATGCCAGACACTGGTCTAGGCATTGGGAACACAAAGACAATGAGGCTCAGCCTTTCCTTCATATGAGTAGAAAGATAAGAATTAATAAACAAACATTTGCAATGCTATGCAATAAGTGCTAGCACAGATGAGACAAATGGTTATGAGAATACCTTAGTGGGACACCAGTCCTGACTGATCTGATTGAATCAGGGATGGCATCTCAAAGGAAATGATACTTATGTTGGATCCTTCCCAGTAGATGCAATAGCTGTGTAATTGTTCTCCCTGCTTCCAAACCGCACCCTCAGTCACCCAGCCCTAGACTCTACCACCCAGTTAATCTTTCCAAACACCACTTTGATTAAGATAGTCCCTCGTTGAGAAACCTGTAATGACACCTCACTGTCAACAGAACCAAATCCAAAAAATTCTTCAGCCTGGCTTTTGGTTCCTTCACAATCTGTGGGATCTACCTTTCTTGTTTTGCTCTTTCTGTTGTTCCCTTCCTTATTCTGTACATTACTGAAATGGACTAACAAACTCTCTGGAAACACACCGGGAACTTTTCTAAGACTTCATGAAGGCAGGATTTTTGTTTTGTTTTGTACTATTTCACTGAAACTTCTACCTAAATATTGTACCTAAAACAGTGGTTGGCACATAACAGATACTCAAGAATATTCATTGAATAAACAAATGATACACGCCTCTCTTCTTTCCAGGTGCACACATGTTTGCCTGTTGAAACCTTTATTCTCAAGGCTCAGCTCATATATCCTCTCCTCCATATGCCTTTCTTCTGGGTCACAAGCCAGATGTGAATCTCCATTTCCAGAGGCTGTAGGAATCTACGGGAACTGTTTGAGTGACTTTACATTTTGATTTGCATTTTAGATATCTGTGTAGGTATTTATTTTTTCCTGCCAAATTGAAAGTTGTTTGAATTCAGGGACCATATTTTAAAAATACTAATGTGTCCTGCTCAGCACTTCCTTGCACAAAAACAGACGCTAAAAAAAGACTTTTTGTTTGAAGAGAAAATAAAAGACAGGAGTATTGTATTCATGTGGGAAAAAAAGAAGTGGAGAAGAAGGCCTAAGGGATGGCGTCTTTGTTCTTATCTTGTAGTGTTTTACATTTTAAAATTCACTCAGCAGGTTTTTATTTTTAAGTAAAAAACTTAGGGCATTGTACTAGGACTCAGATTACAAAGAGGGACTAAGCTGCCCTGGAGGTGCTCTAGCACTCCTGAAAGAGAAACAAGTCCCATTGGTTCCAGCCGTCACTGTAGTCCGTTAGTCTGGTAGGTCACACATATATAATTCTATATTTCCTAGAGACATCTAATCCAGACAGGTTTTCAGATGCTTTCCTCGTCTCGGATATACTCATCCCACTTTCTAGAATTATTCCACTGCAGAGGCTGCCTGAGGGGAAGGTCCCATCCTCCTGTCCTTTGGAAAGCAGACAGAAGGCACCAACCTTCAAGAACAGATCCGGCTAGCCACAGATGCCGTTCAGGGACACATGCTACTAAATCCAAGTGAGCTGCAGGAAGGTACCAGCATAGGCATGGAGGTCTGTGCTGCAGCTGGGGAAACTTTCTGTTGAAAAGCCACCTCTGGCCTCATATTTGGGTGGTGGTTTGAAACTGTATCCCTGTTCAAAATAAGGGAGGAGAAGGAGACAGAGAAAATTAAGCTCTTACACAAAAATGATAATTGGTCATCGGAGAACTGATAAGGGAAACACACCTTCAAATGAGGATGGTTTGCAAAGAAGGAGGGAAAGCCCAGCTCAGAGAGCACAAGGAACTAGTGCTCCTGACTCATTAGAAAGGGACAGGGCAGCTCAGAGTGCGTCAGAGTTCTGTCAGAACAGGTGACAGAACTTGGCCTGTGGGTGGTGACAGGGCTTCCCATGTGCATATCACAGATGCCCTCTTTCTGGATTATGACTCTAGAAAACCAGAGTTCCTGGTGTCCTGGAGAAGAAAAACCCTGAGATAAGAAATACATTTCTCAGTAAGAAATCAAAGATTGCTAGGGAAGCTTCCACCTAGATTGGCTGTTTTCTCAGTGGAACCGGCTGCCCCCTGCCACCCGCACCCTCTGTAATAAAGTAGTAGGAGTCTCAAAGAGTTTGTAAACTTGAGTGCTGCAAAGATTTGGGTACTTGAGTTGTTGGGTCCCTATGATTTAGTAAGACTGAGGCTGGGGGAAGGGAGGCAGAAACGTCTAAGTATATTAAAATGTGAAAAATGACTATAAAGTAATAATTTGGTTGTTAAAGCAGGGTTTTTCAACCTCAGCTATAT
>PVJC01014507.1:16565-36558 GCA_004026665.1 Murina feae
CAACCAAAAAGGTTTCCAGAAATTGTCAGATGTCCCCAGGAGGAGGGAGAGAGGTGGGGGACAAAGTCATTCCCAGTTGAGGACCACTGGTTTAAAGTAAACTACTAGCATCGACTCACCCAAATAGGAGTAGTTTTCTTCACAGCAATCACTTTGGCAGTTATACTAATGCTCCCCTTATCCATGGGGATATGCTCTAAGCCCCTCAGCGAATGCCTGAAACCACAGAGAGCACCAAACTCTATATATTTCATGTTTTTCCTACACATACACACCTATGGCAAAGTTTAATTTAGAAATAAGGCACAGTAAGAGTTTAACAACATTAATAAAGTAGAACGCATAACAATGTGCTGTAATAAAAGTTATGTGAATGTGGGCTCTCTCTAAACATATCTTATTGCAGTGTACTCACCTTTCTACTTGTGATGATGTGACATGTACAATGACTATGTGATGAGATAAAGTGAGGTGGATATGCTGGACAAAGGGATTTACATTCGGAGTGGGAGAGAGTGAGAAAGAGCGAGATTCCATAATGCTACTGAGAAAAATGTGAAATTTAAAATTTATGAATTGTACCCTGGCCAGTGTTTCTTAGTGGGTTGGACCATTGTCCTGTGCACCGAAAAGCTGTGGGTTTGATCCCTGGTCAGACACATACCTGGGTTGTGGGTTCAGTCACCTGTAGGGGCATGTGTGGGAGGCAACCAATTTATGTTTCTCTCACATCAATGTTTCTATCTCTCTCTCCCCCTTCTCTCTCTAAAAAAATCAATAAATCATACCCTTGGGTGAGGATTTAAAAAAAAACAAAAACACCCAGTGAATCTAGAATGTGAAATAGGCTCAGTGAAAATTTATTTCAAACAACAGATTTTTAATTTTGTTACTCATTGTGCATATGTGTGTGTGAGTATGTGTGCATGCACACACCGCGTTAAGTGAAAATGCATGTTTATTATACCCACCATACAGGATATTTTGTGTTATTTTAATGTTTTATATACTATGTTCCTTCTTGGCATTTCCTTTTTGAGCCCAGCTCCCCCCCCCCCCCCCCCCCCCCCCCCCCCGCCCTCCCTTGCCATTTCTATTTAATGGCTAGGTTGTGCAAATTGTCTTGGGAATGATACAGACAGCAAAAGGCAGAGAAACAGAAAGTATTATCTTAGCTTTTGAATTACAAAAGCTCCGGCACTTACCCATACAGAAGAACTCAAGGGCATTGACGGGAGGTTTGGGAGGAAACCCTCTGAGGTTTCTATGTCTCCTAACACAGCAGAGCATGCTTTGGGCTTGAGGGAGGGGAAATCAGAGGGAAGGCAATTAGTGCAGACCTCAGAGAGAAGGGTAACAGCCCTGGTGAGGTGCCCAGCAGGATTATGGGAACAGAGAGCAGAAGAGGTCAGGCTCTGTTGCTTGGTTAGAGTTGGAACAGGTGGCTATGGGGCCTTAGGCAGCCAGAGAATTTCTTTTGCTCCCTGTGACACAAGAGCAGAGATAGACCTCTGAGTACCCTCCACAGAAAAGGAATTACTGCAGAAGAGCCGCAGAAAATGACATCGTGCCGCTGGCAACAACATAGACCTGCATAGACGTCAGGCCGAAGGCCTGATGGGACCCTGCATTCTTGGAGGATGGCAATGTTAACAGAAGACACAGAGGACTCAAAGGACTCCTCCTCCCAACTAATTTTTTTCTAACTTGCTGAGTGGGTTGGTCATATTTAGAGTCCACTGAAATAAGTTCCTACCATCCCCAAAGAATAAAGGGAGATGTATTAAATATTAAGCAATAAGGAAATAAATTTTGTTCTTATATAATTGACTTTGCCAGATGAGATTTGAAACCATTTACCTTCGGTGTAAATCAGGTTACTACAATTTTTCTCTCTTCTGTGTCCTTATATCAGTGATTGCCAGACCTGGTTGTTTGGCAGAATTAGCTGGAGAGAGATTTGGATATAGGTAATATGTTTGGGAAGAGTCTGGTGATGGACCAGGTTTGGGAACCTCTTCTTAATGCTGCATTAACCATTCTCAGACATGACGACATCCATAGTATAAGGAATAAATACAAAAATCATGACAAAGGATTCAGTTAATGAATGTCATCTGGATTGATAAGGCATCTGGGTCATGAAGGGCAGGAACAGGAATAGGAGGTGCAGTCAGTATTGGAAAAGATTTATCTGGTGATTCAAAACAACTCACAAGAGATGTGATGTCTGGGAGCAGGTCTTTGAGTCGGCACATACACCCAGGATGTAAGGAAAGAAACTTCCGATTTCAAGGGTGAAATACGCTTGACATTCTCAGGCACCTGTAAAAGAGAAAATCATTGTTACATCTTAGGTCGTAGCAAATTACAGAAAATTAGAATGTAAGCCTTGTGTTCTAGACAAACAAAATTATCAACACAAATGTCATTAAATAAGAATACTAAACAGCTAACTTTCTCTTTTTCAAATATGAATGTTATATCAGGAAGATGCTTTCTTCAGTAAGTAATGGGACACTCAACTCAAAATGGCCTCTGCAGCAAGGGATGCATTATACTACAGAAAATGCAGTCCAAAGACAAGGAAATGTCTTCTAAATGGGTTTATTTTCTGTTTTGATATAAAATGGTGGCAATCATTTCAAATGTCACATTCTCATGCACCTTCATCCAGAGCACTGAGAGGGTCTTGTGTCTTTTTTAGGAGCTTCAAAACACTCCCCAATGCTTCCCAGCAGTCCCTCAAATTCCCCTTCCCAGAACTGTGTCACATGCCAATATCCACACCAAGCACCGAGAAAGAATTAGGATGGCAGCAGCTTCTTTAGGGTAATCGGTACTGTATTTCCTGTCCGTACCTCTCAGTCACATGGGGAAGCACAGGGCTTCAGGGGGAAGGAAGAGCCTGGAATGCGGGGAAAGAGTGGTTACCCCACAAGGAAGAAAGGTAGTGATCGTTGAGAAACAGTACCTGCTGTAACTGTGACCTGAAGAGATTACAGGGATAATTCACATATGAAATGAGGCAGTGAGTCCATTCGTCTAAGTGCACTCTGCTTGTCATGGTGATATGGGCACAGAATAAACTAATCTTAATGCTTTTTGAAACAAAATGTGATTAAGAACTTAAGCATGCTGTGCAGCAGCACAGAAGACTTTCTGGTGACTTTTACATATCTGCTCTTTAGAATTATCTTGTACCACAGTCTTTGATGGTACAGGTACTGTAAACCAATAAACACAGACAGCAGAGGGGTGAACTCACACTTCTAATTGTTGTTATACCACTTCCACAAACTTATGTTGTTCTGACTGTAATATGGCATCTATATATATAAAAGCCTAAGTGCTGTTCAACCAGTAGCTATGATGTACACTGACTACCAGGGGACAGATGCTCAATGCACAGACATGGAAACATGGAACAGACTGATGAATCTCTGAGGGAAGGAGAGAAGGGGTAGGGCGGGAAGAGATTAACCAAAGATCTAGAGGCCCAGTGCATGGATTTGTGCACTGGTGGGGTCCCTCAGCCTGGACTGTGGGGATTGGGCCCATGCTGGCAGTCCGACATCCCCCGAGGGGTTCCAGACTGTGAGAGGGCGCAGGCCAGGCCAAGGGACCCCACCAGTGCATGAATCTGTGCATAGGGCCTCTAGTGTTTAAATAAAATGGATGTTTCCTACCCCCAATAACAGTGACATCATAGTGCATATGAAACCTCTCTCTATGAAAAGAGTCAGGCTTGCCCTTCAATCAAGCTTAAGAGTTGTAATTTCCATGTCAAGCAGGACCTCAAAACAAATATCTTTACCATCCCCTCCATTCCTTAGTATTCTCTTATTTCATCTTGATTTTTATTTCTTCACTTCTCCTTAATGGAGGGACCTACTAAAGTCAGATGCTTTTGGAAAATATGACACTATACGTACATGACCCTCCAGACTAGTGCCAATTGCATTTCTATCTGGTTCAAGCTCTGCAGCACAACATGACTCATGAATTTGGGCCAAGAGACAAACCTTATATTAGATATTAACTTAACAATCTCAACATGTTAATATGACAACTTGTTACAAATGGAATCCTGGAAACCCACTATATTAGGCACAGGTTCCACTAGAAAATACGTACAATTCATGTTGTACTTTGCTACTTATGCTACTTATTGTCCTTATTGGTACTCTTATGATAACAGAGAGCCTCCCAGGCTAAGCAGAGCAATCAGTACTCTTGCCGAGGATCTGGTCCCAATGCATTATTCTATAATTAGAGAGACAAGGCAAACTGAGAGAAGAGTCAGAGAACTTTTAGGGCAAATAAAAGGACCTGCTGAAATCACCAGCAGATATAAAACAGTTCCAAAACAGAGATCAATGGAGGGAGCCCAGGACCTCTCAACCTCCCAAACATCAAATGAGAAAGGGAGAAGAATGTGGCCCTATTTCTGGCCCATTGACATGCCCTAGGAAAGCCATATGCTGACTCTACCGCTTCTTTCCCTCAAGAGGCTGTCCCCAACATGATTTGCAGGATTTGGATAAATCTATGTTTAAGGATCCCCCTGGAAATAGTTGGCCCTGGGTTTAGATTTCTGAACTCTTGGGAGGTACTTCCTACCACAGGCAATTCAAGGTCCCATCCCCACCTGAGTGAATTCCAGCAAGAGGTTCTCCCAGATGAGTTCTGCCTGTGATGACTATTAAAATAAGTTACTGTTCAGGTACCTTATGCATACTCTCTATGTCCTGGTGCTGACATAAGCAGCTGTGGCTTTCCCAGGTCAGCTGCCCCGTGGAAAGAGCCTTCTGTGGGCAGCAAGCACATTTCTCACATTTGAATTTGACATCTTTAATGTAGACTTAAAGAAGCTAGTCTGGAAAGATTAGGCACCTCCTTTACTAAATGACCCAGTCACTATGTAATACTGTCAAAAATAAGGAGCAACATTCATGGGTCAGTTGCAGGGGCTGGGCAATGGCTTACTGGCACCAGTCCCCCATCAACAAGCTCCTGTTCACTCAAAGCCTGCCACATGTTTTAGAGGCAGACCAACTCTGACAGGGAGCTTTGTTCTCTTCCCCTATAGCACCTCCCTTGTCTCCTCTACCCTTAATGGAAGTGTGTTATCTACTGTTTTTGAGTTTTCAGTTTCTGCTTCACATATATGAGAGCCCTGACTTTCCTGGCATCTCCATCCCTGAACTTTTATGACATTAAGTATTTTACATTGGTTGTCAAGATCCTAGTTCTGCTGTCATCTAGAAGATAGCTCTATACCTTGAGCACATAGAATAAGTTTCTTCCCATCTCGATGTACCATTGTCTAGCAACCAAGTGTTCATGTTTAATCATGGTAGAGGGTTGGGGCAGAGGCGGTATGCCTGGCTCTTCTCCAGAGGTAGCACTATATTTGCAGGACAACCCAAGTTGCCCCCATATTCAGTCATTTTTTAATCCAATTCCTACTATGTATTGGCATTCAGTCCATCACTGTCCAAGCTTATAAAGAAATTCTCAGCAGTTTGAGTTCAGTTTCAATAGAAAAATGGGTCATTTTTTTCCCCATGCCCCATCCCTACACAATTATGGACATTCCTTTTCTGGTGGGCCCACAAGTGTTAAGGACTGTTGGATGGCAGGTTATTACAAGCAAAGGATCAATGAGAGAGTCTCTACTCCAGAAAACTTAGCCTAATAGACCCCTTCCCTACCTCTCTCTAGTCCTCCATCTCTCTCTGGCTTGGAGGATGTCTGTTTCTGCCACTTTGTCCCACCCAGAGTGAGTATCTCCTCTAACTACATCTCTCTTCCTCCGTCTCAACCTTATGTAGTCTTCAGGATTAGAGAAACCACAGTTTATAGCCTGTGAATATTTATCACCTGCATTAGACTGTGGTTTCTTTGAGTCTGTGCTTCAGTATGGGCTGAGAGGAAAATGGTGGAATTGAATGGGGGTGACGGGGGGGGGGAGGAGAGAATGGGGGAAAGTGGAAATTGCACAGAAAATAGAATAATACTTTGAAATGTAACCCCACCATGTGCCATATAGAATTGGAATCTTTCAGTCTGATTCTAAATAACTTAAACAGCATTATTTTGGCAGTTTAATTCTGAAAATGGCTTGAGGTCTGTTACCTCAGTGGTTAAGATGAAGGGAAATACTCACATAGAGACAATTGGAAAACATCAAAGGAAGAATCATACATAATTTGTGACACACAGGCTTTAAAACTAAAGTAGTAGAGTTTTCTCTAGATTTGTTCCATAAACTGCCATTCAACTGTACAAAATAATGAGTTTGACCAATTAAATTGGCACAACTTGTCTCTACAGATAATAATGTCTGAGTGTTTATTCTTTTTTTAAAAATGTTTTTATTGATTTCAGAGAGGATGGGAGAGGGAGAGAGAGATAGCCAGAAACATCAATGGTAAGAGAGAGTTACTGATTGGCTGTTTCCTGCACATCTCCCACTGGGGATCAAGCCTGCAACCCAGGCATATGCCCTGACTGGGAATCAAACCGTGACCTGGTTCATGATGCTGACCTGACAAGTGTTCATTCTTTATCAGATTCTGTGCTCTAAACTTTACAAATATATATTATCTCCTATGGTCTTCAAAACAACTCTATGAGTTAGTTTATTTTATTTAGTAGGTATAGAATTCCTAGTTTACAGAATAGGAAATTGAGCTTTAATTTTTGCCAAGGTTCACACAGCTATTAAGTGGTGGGATTCAAACAAAAGTCGCAGTTACCCCACAGCCCCTGCTCCTAACCCCACATCATGCCTTCAGTATAGAAACGTTCATAGGAAAACCAGAGTCTAAGCTGACACTGGCAAGACCCTGGCATCACGACATCTTGAATGTGAACTCAGGTTGAGGACACAGGATGTACCAAAGCAGGGGCATGCTGAGATACCTTCCTGGATGTGGAGAGAGGTTCTGGAGCTGATGGGCCCTTGAGGAATTAAGATAACAGCCCCTTTTCTGTGTACATGTGCATTTATGTGTGAGTATTTAAGTAAGAATTGTTCCAACAAGGAAACAACTGATTTTATTCTTTTATTTGTTCCTTTAAAATATTTTAATTATTAGTCACATAAATGAATAAAAAAACAATATAGATCTTCCTTCCACCCCCTTCAGCCCAGTTTGCTCCCCATTCCCTTTCTCATGGATGTCTTTTCAGAGTTCCTTTTATGCTAAAATAAATCAATATAAATTTATATTCTTACTTGTTTTGTCTTTTTCTATGTAAAAGGTAGTCATTTAAAAATTCTGTACTTTTCTTTGCTTTTTTTCACATAGTGATTTATCTTGGATACTTTCCCACATCAGCATCCTGGGAACTTCCTCATTCTTTTTTACAATAGTTTACTGTTTCATGGCATTAGATGTATTATCATTCATTAACCAATCTCCTTTTAATAGGGCTTTTGCTTTTACTAACTGGTGCATTTGTCATTTGGTGTGTTTTTTTCTTCTTGATATTTATATGGTTCAATTTGTTAGTCTTCTCTAATGTCTAATGGCGCTTGAGTCAAAGTTAGAAAGATCCCATGCCATTGTTATAAAAGTGTTCTCCCCAGAGACATGGCTCTAGTTTTCTTATTTAAAATTTTATCTACTTGGTGTTAATCTTGGTTTATAGTACAATGTTTGGGTCCAACTTTTTGTTGTTGTTTTTTGCAGATGGCTATCCAGTTGTATCACACTATTTATGGAATAACTGCTGATAATTTAGTGCTCACTCATTTGAGATGCCACCTTTAGAAATACTATATATATGGTTTTATTTTAGAATACTAAAAGAAAGACTCTCATTTTGTTTATGTGGTGTATCATGTTTATTAATTTGTGGATATTGACCATCCTTGCATCCCTGGGATAAATCCCACTTGGTCATGGTGTATGATCTTTCTAATGTAATGCTGAATTCAAATTGCAAATATTCTGTTGAGAATTTTGGCGTCTACGTTCATGAGGGATATTGGCCTATAATTCTCTTTCTTTGTATTGTCTTTGTCTGATTTTGGGATTAGGGTAATGCTGACTTCATAGAAAGAGCTTGGGAGGTTGGAGTAGAAGGATCATACCTCAACATAATAAAAGCCATATATGACAAACCCACAGCCAACATCATACTCAATGAACAAAAACTGAAACCATTTCTCCTAAGAACAGGAACAAGATAGGGATGCCTACTCTCACCACTCCTATTCAACATAGTACTAGAAGTACTAGCCATTGTGATCAGACAAAAAGAAGTAAAAGGTATCCAAATTGGAAAAGAAGTAAAACTGTTCTTATTCTCAAATGACATGATATTGCACATAGAAAACCCCAAAGACTCCATCAAAAAACTACTAGACTTAATAAATGAATTCAGCAATGTAGCAGGATACAAAATTAACCCACAGAAGTCTATGATTTTTCTATACACCAATAATGAACTCACAGAAGGAGAAATTAAAAAAGCAATCCTATTTACCATTGCAATAAAAAAAGATACCTAGGAATAAATTTTAACCAAGGAGATAAAGGACCTATACTCAGAAAATTTCAGGACCCGGTTAAAAAAGATAGAGGAAGACATGAACAAATGGAAGAATATACCATGTTCATGGGTTGGTAGACTCAACATCATTAAAATGACCATATTACCCAGAGCAATCTATAGATTCAATGCAATCCCCATTAAAATACCAACAGCATACTTCAAAGACCTAGAACAAACTCTCCAAAAATTCACCTGGAATTAAAAAATGACCCTTGCCCTAACCAGTTTGGCTCAATGGCTAGAGCATTGGCCTGTGGACTCAAAGGTCCCAGGTTCGATTCCAGTCAAGGGCATGTACCTTGGTTGCGGGCACATACCCAATGTGAGGTGTGCAGGAGGCAGCCGATTGATGTTTCTCTCTCATCAATGTTTCTAACTCTCTATCCCTCTCCCTTCAATAATTATATATATATATATATATATATATATATATATATATATATTTTTTAAATGACTCTGAATAGCTGCAGCAATCTTGAGAAAGAAGAACAATGTTGGAGGGATCACAATACCAGATATCAAACTATACTACAAAGCCACTGTTCTCAAAACTGCTTGGTACTGGGACAAGAACAGACATATAGACCAGTGGAACAGAACAGAGAACCCAGAAATTGACACAAGCCATTATGCTCAATTAATATTTGACAAAGGAGGCAAGAGCATACAATGGAGTCAAGACAGTCTCTTCAATAAATGGTGTTGGGAAAATTGGACAGACACTTGCAAAAAAAATGAAACTAGACCACCAACTTACACCATACACAAAAATAACCTCAAAATGGATAAAGGACTTAAACATAAGATGGGAAACGATAAAAATCTTAGAATAAGCCATAGGCACCAAAATAGCAGACATTTGTCGTAGCAATATCTTTACCAATACAGCTCCTAGAGCAATGGAAACTAAGGAAAAATAAATGGGACTTAAAAATAAAAAGCTTCTGCACAGCAAAAGAAACAATCAACAAAACAAGAAAGCCCACTGCATGGGAGAACATATTTGCCAATGTTATCTCCTATAAGGGTTTAATCCCCCAAATCTACAGGGAACTCATACAACTTAACAAAAGGAAGATAACCCAATAAAAAAATGGGCAAAGGAAATTTTAGGAATTAAGGGCGTCCATGGAAAAAACGCAGGGCTACCGAGGTGCAGAGGTTACATTTCCATAAGACAAGGGAGCTGCAGAACTTCTTCATCTCCCCACCATATGAATTGGAATCAGATATACTATTCATTTTATGCTGATTTTAGAGGTGTGAAAATGTGGTAAAGTATTCATTCATCTTAGAATATATTAAATACCATCCTAAATTCCCCAATGTGCATTTCTAGACATTCTGTTGTGTTTCATTGATTTGCCTCTTCACATTGTTCTAATTATTGAATATTTAGAACATATTTTAATATATAGTACCGATAGTTTTTCCTCACTGGTCTTTTTTATTGTTTAAAGTATTACAAATAGTAGTACATATGTCTCCTTCCTTTTCCCCATTGACCTCCCCCAGGCCTCACCTACCCCCCAGCACATGCCTTAACCCCCACACCCCAGTGTCTTGCGTCCATTGATTATGCTTATATGCATGCATACAAGTCCTTTGGTTAGGCTCTTATCCCCCCCTTCCCTCCCCTGCCTTCCCACTATAGTTTGACAGTCTGTTCAATGCTTCTTTGCCTCTATCTATTTTTGTTCATCAGTTTATAATCTAATCTAATAAAAGAGTATTATGCAAATTAACCACCTCTCCAGGATGCCTAAGCCATGCCCACCAGCCAAGCCACGTCCACCAGCCAATCAGAGTGGCTGTATGCAAATTAACCCAGCCAAGATGGCAGCTGGCAGCCACGGAGCTAGAGTAAATAGCAGGCTTCCGTTGCAACTGCCTGCCTAGGCTGGCTGAGCCTCTGCTCATGGTAACAATGTTTTAATTATAGAAGCCATGGAGTTGAAACAAACAGGAGGCTTCCTTACCTGCCTAGGCCTCAGCTCAAAGCAGCAGTGTTTCAATTATAGAAGATAAATAAACCCCAGAAACCTGATTCCAGCCAGTCTCGCTGGGACCTTGGGTCAGTGGGAGCTGTGGGCAGCCTGAAAGCCTGAAAATGGCCTTCAGCCCCTCACCCAGGCTGGCCAGGCACCCCAGTAGGGACCCAAAACCTGAAGGGACTGTGGGCAGGCTGAAAACGGCCCTTAGCCCCTCAACCAGGCTGGCCACACCCCCATGGGGTGAGGGTCTGCACTGGGGGGCTTGGCCAGCCTTCAAGCAGCCATCAGCCCCTCACCCAGGCTGGCCAGGCATGCCAGCAGGTGGACCTCCCCTGAGGGGTCCCAGACTGCAAGAGGGCACAGGCCGGGCTGAGGGACCCCCCAAGTGCACAAATTTTGTGCTCTGGGCCCCTAGTGTTCTTTATTTCCACAAATGAGTGAGATCTTATGGTATTTATTTTTCACTCACTAGCTTATTTCACTTAGCATAATGCTCTGCAGTTCCATCCATGCTGCTGCAAATGGTAAGAATTCCTTCTTTTTTACAGCAGCATAGTATTCCATTGTGTAGAAGTACCACAGTTTTCTAATCCACTCATCTGCTGATGGGCATTTAGGCAGTTTCCAAATCTTAACTATTGTAAATTGTGCTGCTGTGAACATAGGGGTGTATATATCCTTTCTGATTGGTGTTTCTGTTTTCTTGGGATATCCTATATAATAATTCTATATAATGAATGGGTAATATGCAAATTGACCCTAACAGCAGAATGACCAGAACAACTGCTGGACCAGTCACTATGAGGCTCACTGATCACCTCTTGGTCCCTTTCCCAGGCCACCTGCAATAGGGGCGGGGCCAGCAAGCAGGCGGGAACAGCCAATTTCTCGGTCCCTTCCCCCAGCCATCAAGCACCAATCACCTGATGGCAAATGGGAAACTGGGGGTAGGGGTGGGGCAGGGCCGACTGTGGGCAGCTGGGGAAGATGGCCCTGATTGCAGGCCAGGCCTAGGGACTGTACCTGTGCATGAATTTCGTGTGCTGAGCCTCTAGTATTCCTATCAGTGGTATTACAGGGTCAAATGGCAGTTGTATTTTTAATTTTTGGAGGAAACACCACACTGTTCTTTTTCCAACTATTCTTGTCTATCTGTTTGATATCTAGTTTGATAAACTAGGCAGCCTCTCCTTGGCTCTTGTGAATCTTCTTTCCCTCCCTCTTTCTACCTCTGTTCCACTTATATCGTAAAAAGTTACATATAGCCCTAGATGATTTGGCTCAGTGGATAGAGCGTTGGCCTGCGGACTCAAGGGTCCCGGTTTTGATTCCGGTCAAGGCATGTACCTTGGTTGCGGGCACATCCCCAGTAGGCGGTGTGCAGGAGGCAGCTGATCTATATTTCTCTCTCATCAATGGTTTCTAACTCTCTATCCCTCTCTCTTCCTCTCTGTAAAAAATCAATAAAATATTATTTTTTTAAAGTTACATATAGAAGACCTCTCTCATATGCCTGATGATCAGCTATAAGTCTGGATCAGAGTAGCCTCTCTGAGAGTTTGTGTGTCTTTTCGACTTTCTTCTCCTGGGTTTTTAACTCAGCATTGCCATGGGAGGTGCAGTCCATTCCTGATCTGATTGTTGCATAAAGGGGAGATGTTCCCACCAAAGTTCTTAGATTCATTTACTCCTTTTGTATCCTGTACATAGAATGTCAGCCTTATTCAGCAACATAAGCATTGTTATTACTATGATGAAAAATCTTAAATGTTTACAACTGCATCAGGGTTTCATGTGGTTCACTAATGCATTTACCCTCAGTAAAAGTTTGTTGGTTTGCTGGTTATTCCTATTAAATTTTTAGCATTTTATATTGTATTACTAGAAACTTGGCTTTATTTGCATTCGTAGGTCATAATGCATTTCTTTTTTTGTTTTACTGAAGAACCCACTGTTAGAGCCCATAAATCCTGTGGAAAATGGCCTTCAGTGACCTTACATCGAGGACTGTGCGTCTTTATGATAATTGGATCAAAGATGCGGGTAAGTAGCCATATTTCCTAATTGATGCTCATCCTTCCTTTTTATATCAGATTCCCACATTTAATAGGATTTCACTGAAACAGAATGAGAGACTTTGCAGGTTAACACTCTCTCAAAACACCCAAAGTATTTTTTTTTCAAAATATTATTTTTATTACTAATTAGTAAGGAAGTGTCAAGGCTTTCATTACAGATATGTACAAAGATAGAGTTATACAGATGTTCATGAAGATGCTTATAATAGTGAAAACAGTTTTAATGTCCAGTGAAGAGAATTGGTCAGTAAATGATGGTATATCCAACTGAGCAGCTATTATAAGTGATTTGGAGAGACAGTGCTCTTAGGCTTGATTCTGCCCTAATGCTCCTGAGGGAGATAATAGTTATTGCCAACAATGGCTCTATTCAGGATGCTTCTTGAATGGGAGAGGTACTTTGCTACCTGAACTCTTATGATTTGAACTTGGGAACCAAGTAGATTTGGGGTGTTGTGTGTGTGTTTTTTTTTTAAATAGACCTGTTTGGAAGAACAGATCCCTTGCTATTCAACCCTTGCTATTCACTATTCCAAATGCAGGAACCCTAGAGATTCAGATAATCAATATGCAAACTCATGGGCCAAATCTGTTTAAATGATGATGACTATCTATATAGTGCTAGCAGTATAAAATATTTAAAAAGGAACTACTTCTGAATTCCACTTCTACTTTTATTCATGGAACAACTCTTTACTTTTTATTAGGAATTTAAAAGCTGGATATCATTAGGTCAGAAGAAGGAGTGACCCAGGGCTGGGGTGGTTATAGAGAGACAAGGAGAGTCCTGGAGACAGTGTTGCAATCAGTGCAAGAAGAATGAGAGGAAGAGTCAGGTAGTGCTACATACCTGAAGTTGGGCTACTTTGAAGTCTTAAGAGAGGAGCAAGGTAGAGGATTTTTAATAAAAGACCTACTGTGTACTAGCTAGGTGATCTGGAACTAATGATTTCTTGCCTGTGAGTCTTAGTTTTTTTGTTAGAATGATAGCTACCAGCCAGCAGATAATATACATGGAAGTGCTTCTGTTATTTGGGAAGGTTCACAAAGCAAGTGGGGGATGGTGGTTACAGATGATTGATAGAGCATTTTCATCTTAAAATGCTTTTAATATAGCATATCATGTTTGTAAAGGTTTCTTCACATTTTTTTTCCTGTTGGATGCTAGATGGGTTAAACATTTGTGTGGAGATTTACATCTTCATAAGAACACTTTCAGGTAAAAGAGGAGAGGATTTTTGCTCCTGGGTGGTGTGGTATTGATCCCTGAAAGCCATTAGGAATCCTTTCTGCCATCTTAGTTCAGTTGTACTTTGCTTACCCTGGGAAGTTCTGAGCACCTGACCAAAGGCCAAGAATTTCAAGTAGTGTATTCTTGGCTTTGGCCCTGATCCTAAGTTGCCTCCAAGAAACTTGGTATTCTTTGGTTTTCTTATTGCTAGAGAAGTTGTGATCATGCATAGTTATTTTAGGTGGAAAATTCCACAGCTACAGGATTTTAAAATGGTTTAATTACTACTTAAGCCATAAGAGGATTTATTATGATTCTAGACAAGAAGTGTCAGATTTTGAAATAATACTATAATGTTTTCAATTGTTTAAAAAGCATCTTTCCTTGTATTTGGGTGGTACTAATAACTTTTCAGACCTTTTGTAAAGACGATGGGGTCTGATAAGAGTGTTGCCATTCTGAATCTTTAATACTTCACGAAGTACTGAGGTACATGATTGCTTTTCCTCCCAGCTTCTTCATCTTATTTGTGCTCGGGATTTTAAGGGGAGAACTTGTTGAGCTAGTACATGCTACTTGAGAAGAGAACACTGCCTTACAAGCAGTTGATGGACAAGTTCATTAATATTCTATGTATGTGGCACTTGTAGTTTCCCTGTTCTCTCTCTCTCTCTCTCTCTCTCTCACACACACACACACACACACACACACACACACACACCACACAGAGAAAAGAACAATCAGACTAGTAATAAGTCAGAACTTTGGTAACCACTGGGATATAGACTCTCAGACAGCCTGCCTTCTCATCCTCTGCTTTCATCTTGGCTCTACTTGTGCACTTAAACCCAGCTCTGATGCGAAACAGAAGCTGCATCATCAGCCTTTTTTCTCTGGGGGAAACAGAACCTACCTCACCCCTGACCATTTGCAGTTTGTGAAATAATAGACTGATTCAGGATTAGCTTTAAATACCATCGATCACTCCCCTCCCCCTATCAAAGTCACCATCCACACCTGACTTGTACGCTTTTCATCATGGGGAGCCCACTACCTCACATGGAAAATAAACAGTTTTCAGAGTCATGAGCATCAAACTAAAGACTTTTAATTTTATCACGCAGAGGAATAACCTGAGGACAACTATACTTTTAGGAATTTGGCAGGTGTATGGAAGACCAGATGTCGCTGAGTGGATCAGGAGGCAAGGAAACCACAGAAATGACTCCTGCAGGGCAATGGTGAGGGCCTCTTAGGCCCTAAATATAAGAGAAAGAAGTTGACCCAAAGCAGCTTTTTCTCAAAATACAGATGCCTAGGACCCATATAGATCCTAGGATTCTGATTTAGTTGGATCAGGGTCATTTTTTGGCTACTTGACCTTTAAACATTCCAGAAGTTACTGCTGTGCTGAATTGAGACCTGCTGTCATAACTTTTACTAAGCACTTAGGCTGTCCTGGGCTCTTTGAATACAGTAACTCACTAAATCTTCTATAAGATACAAGCTATTTTATTTTTCAATTACACTTTACATTCAATATTATTTTGTATTAGTTTTAGGTGTACAGTGTAGTGGTCATACAATCATATACTTTACAGTGTATATTTACTCTAATATTTCCAGTATCCACCTTGCACCATTCATAATTATTACAATGTTATTGACTACGTTCCCTATATTGTACTTTATATCCCGGTGACTATTCTGTTACTACTAATCTGTATTTCTTAATTCCTTCACCTCTCTCACCCAGTCCCCCAAAATCCCTTCCCCTCGATACATGCTGCTTCATGCCCAGTTCTTAGACGAGGAAACTAAGCAAAGAGACTTTAAGTCAGTGGCCCCAAGTCAAGAGGGAAGCCAGGGTCAAAACTCAAGAGCTTACTGAAATAGGATTAAAAAGCAGTGTTTTGTTTTATTATTTGCTTCCAAATAACAATCAAATTAACCAGCTTTTCCCTAAAGATAGGATTTTTTAAAAATCTATAGCACATTAAAGTCACTCATAGGGTTTTCAAAAAGGTGTGTGCTGAAAATGTTAAATTATAAGAAAAGATTATTTATTTTAAAATTATTTTCTTCTACTTCCTGAGCCAGCCCAGTATGCTTTTTCCTGACCTGTTTTGTTTGTACTGTTGCCAGCAGAATAACAGAAAGGTGATGATGTCATTTGACTTTCCCCCCTGCTGAGTCAATGACAAAATTAAATAAAATAAACCTCCAATTCAGGAACTTTATTGACACTTGGAAAAAAAACACTAGTGTTTAATCATACATGTGACGTGTGTTACTAACAGAAACATTTAGAAAAAATAATCATTTGTATTGTCAGCATCCAAAAGTGATGATGTTAACTAACATCCTTGCAGGGGTGCTTTGGTATTGATTTTAAGTCCCTATTTCACTGGGGATAAAAACTAGACGTATTACGTGGCTGATGATATTTGTGTACCTTTAGTATATAAAAGAATGGATGGAAATAGCCTAAGTGCCCATCAGCAAATGAATGGATTAGAAAACTGTGGTACATCTACACAATGGCATACTATGCTGCTGTAAAAGAGAAGGAATTCTTACCATTTGCAGCAACATGGATGGAACTGGAGAGCATTATGCTAAGTGAAATAAGCCAGTCAATGAAAGAAAAATACCACATGATCTCACTTATTTATGGATAATAAAGACCATTATAAACTGATGAACAAAAATAGATACAGAAGCAGAGCAGCATCAAACAGACTGTCAAACTACAGCAGGGAGGCTGGGGAGGATTTGAGGGAGGGGTAAGAGATCAACCAAAGGACTTTTATGCATGCATATAAGCATAACCAATGGACACAAAACACTGGGGGGTAGGAGAGGCCGGGGGAAGGGCAAGGGGGGGAAAAAAAGACATTCGTTCTACTCGGGGGTAGGAGAGGCCGGGGGAAGGGCAAGGGGGGGAAAAAAAGACATACGTTCTACTCTTTGAAATATTTTAAGCAATAAAACAAAAGTTAAAAAAGAAGAATGGATGGAGGAACTCTAAAATGTTACTATTGTTTATGGTGGGTGGTAGGATCTTGCTGGGTATTTTCTGTCCTCCAGATCCCTTCCACATGCTGTGCTGCGGCCTGGGAATGACCAGTATGGACTATATCCATGGGCTTGATCTCCTGCCCTCTGGTTTTTGATTGGATTCAGCCAATGGAGAACCCTAGGAAACTGGGGAGAGGGAGGAGGGTGGTATTGGGGTATCAGCTCCCCTGACTCCTTGCTTGAAGAATTGCCTTGTGATGGCTGAATCCCTCAAAGGCCACAGCTCTTCTGCAGGGGGCTCCTCCATATGACTCTCTCCTGGGTTGTGGTAACTACCTTCCTTTGCCCTTTGAAGCCTTTGGTGCTAATAGCCTCACTGTTTCTAACCCCACCTGATAATTTCCCTTTACCCTGAAGATGGCAGTGATCATTGCCCACGTAGTCTGCTGTCAACATTAGAGTCTAGGTGCTCACGTAAAGAAATGCTGGTTGCTGTTAGTTATCTCCTGGGTGAGTGGATGTGCACTTACATCTTGTTTTTCTCTTAGATCCAAGAGTTGAAGACTGGTTCTTAATGTCATCACCTCTGCCACAAACCATCATCTTGGGACTCTATGTCTATTTTGTCACTTCTCTGGGACCAAAGCTCATGGAAAATCGAAAGCCCTTTGAACTCAAGAAAGCGATGATAACGTACAATTTTTTCATAGTACTCTTTTCTGTGTATATGTGTTATGAGGCAAGTGTCTTTAATATTCCTAATGGGAGAATTTTGCCTGAGTCTTCCTGTTTATCTGTCATTGTGTTTCTTGTTATGACTGTAAAAGTCTTTGAGATTTAAGGAATTTTAGAATCTTAGCTCACTAGTGCAGGGATTTGCCCCCAAATTGTTACGTATAGACCAGGTATTAAACTCGTTAGAGGATCAAAGTATAATTTACTCATAGGTAATGAGAAATATTAACATTGAGTCCAGGGACTAGCACGTAGTGAACCTTAACAGATGATTGTATGAATACATAAGTGTTAGTTTTAAGGCAACATACTTGGAGAAATTGAGTAACTTACTCAAAGTAGCATAGCTGGTAAGTGCAGGACTGATATCTGACAGCAGAGCTCATTCTGACTAATGAATTGTCATCCTCATGGTAGGAATATTTAGTTTCTACATGCTTTTATGAGTTATGATGGTGGATTGTTTGGGTTTGGTTTAGCTGATGTTTGGGGGAATAGGGAACTTAGACTCACACAAAACAGTAGGTAAGGGAGCCTGTCCCTGAACTGTCAGTAAGAGAGGTGGGGATCTTTCAGAACCTAAAAGCAGACTCATGGATTCACTTTCTCTCCCTCTGCTATTAACATGCCTCAGCTACCCTCACTGCTTTTCTGAGATTCCTTGCTTCCCCCTCTCCCCAGTACCGGCTGGCTTCCTCATACTAGGACTCACAAGAGTCCAGCATGGCCCCTTTGGCCTCTCCTGATTCCCATCGTGAATCCACCTGGTTGGGTCGCCCTCACTTTGTTCTGACTTCATCCTCATAGGCCCCTCGGAAATCTGGACTCACTTTGCTATCTTCCATTTCTTCTACTTTATTTCCAAAATAAATTAACGCACAGGCCACCTTACTGTCTTTTCTGGAGCATGAGTAACTGAAAGGGAAGAACAGGGAAAATACAATATTATCAGAAATAGGATATAGCCTACTATAGGACCATGTTAAGAACTGACCCGGGAGCCAGGAGACCAGGGGCTAGTTAGTCCCAGTTATGCTACTAATTAGCTACCTGATTTTGAGAAATCACTTAACTTCTTTGAGTCTCAGGTCTCCAATTATATAAAGTCAGCATTGAACCAATTGTCTCTCAGGTTCCTTTATGCCTTGTCTGACTGTGTCATTGAATATACTATCCTTAAATATATTTCTTAGGAAATAATTCAGTTATAACCAGTTAGTTTTTATTTCTATTTTGACAATTACAACATAAAAGAAGGTTTGAAAATATCTGAATTTGAAAGTCTATCTCCCATTAACCACTAATACTAGAGTTACTTATATGTCTGTTTTGGTATTTATTAACGGCTAAATATAAATTACTACTTTTTCTTCTTGACAGCCTGAAATATAGACACATAGTCAAAAGCTCCAGAGACTTTTAGAATGTTTTAAAACTTAATACCAGGAGAGCATTACGTTCTACTCTTTGTTTAAACAAAGACTTTTGTGGCTAAGCAGCCTGTCATTTCCAGAACGTATCAGAACTCATGGTTTATTGGGTGGAGCATGATTGCATTTGGTTTACAGTAAACACCTCTAGCAAGGTGTTAGGGAAAATATGAGCAAGGTGGACGGGATGTAGATCCGACTAAAGGAACCCACATAACCTTATTTTTTAGTGATGGTTTGAATGTGTTAGTTAGTTGGCACCAGTCAGACACTATTAAAGAGAGACCAGCCAGGCCGTTGTGCTCAGTGGTTGAGTGTCGACCCATGAACCAGGTCATGGGTTTGATTCCTGCTCAGGGCACATGCCATGTTGTGGGCTTGATCCCCAGTAGGAGGCGTGCAGGAGGCAGCCAATCGATGATTCTCTCTCATATTGATGTTTCTATCTCTCTCTCTTCCATCCTTTCTCTGAAATCAATAAAAACATATCTTTTAAAAGAGGGAGAGACCAATGAAGACTCCACAAAAGGCCAAGTCACACAGCTTCTTCTGTTCAGCGCAGTGCTTGTTTGGGGCGGGGAAAGGGGAGCATCAGTCATTCTAGTTTAAGTAAATGGGTTTAGCGTGTCCTTACATCAGTCAGAAGTTAAGTCTGAGTTCAGGAGAATATGAGGATGCTCCCTGACAGATTTCGTAAAGCAGAATAAGTCATTTCTGTACCACATTCCCTGTTCCTTAGAGAAAATTTATTGACTGGTTTTTGTAAGATGGCTTTTCTCACATGTGAAATATGTCTTATACTTTTCTGAATCTTAATTTTCAAGATTTCATTACTTTGCAAGTTAACATTGTGATTAAATTATCTCATGGCATAAGCTAGGAGCTAGTTTTAGAAAAATATGGTGTATTTTTACATACCACAGTCGAATAGTT
>PVJC01014508.1:0-36357 GCA_004026665.1 Murina feae
CGGGCTGCTGTGTCCTTCAGCTCCCGAGGATTCTATGATTGTTATATTGTTTCAAATGTTTCAAATCTGTGTTTCGCTAGAGCCAGTTTAAGTGGAGAGGCTGCAGCTTCACTTTCGCTCCTGCCGCAATGGAAACTGCCCTTTACTCAGGTCCGTGAGTGGCGGCCGCCATGTTGGCTGGGCTAATTTGCATACAGCCACTCTGATTGGCTGGTGGGCGTGGCTTACACTGTCTCGGAGAAACGGTTAATTTTAATATTTCGCTTTTATTAGTTTAGATTTTTTTCTGAAACATAAAACTGACCATTTCACTGCTGTACTTAAATCCTTTAATTCTATATCCAAATTCATATCTTGTCACACAAGTCCCTTCAATCATCTGCCACCCTCCCACCTGCTTTCTAGCTTCATTTTCAGCTACCATCCTACTGTCATCTATACTCCAGCTCCTAAAATACTTCAATATTTTGAAAGTCTCTGCTTTTGAACATATTTTCCAATAAACATTCTGTCTGCCTGGAATACTTTCTTCCCACTTCATCTGGTTAACTTCCATTCTGTTTTTAAGACTCAGTACAGCCATAACTGGTCTGGCTCAGTGGCTAGAGCGTCAGCCTGCGGGTACAAGGGTCCCAGGTTTGATTCTGGTCAAGGACATGTACCTTGGTTGTGGGCACATCCCCAGTAGGGTGTGTGCAGGAGGCAGCTGATCAATGTTTTTCTCTCATTGATATTTCTAATTCTCTCTCCCTCTCCCTTCCTCTCTGTAAAAAATCAATAAAATATATTTTTTTAAAAAGACTCAGTTCAGGAGTCCCTTCTCTAGGAAGTCTTCTTTAACACCCTTAGGCTTGGTTGTATGCCTGCCTCCTCTGTGCTTCCTTAGCACCTTGGGCTTTTGTTTATCACAGTAATTATTATAATTAGTTGCAATTAAATCAATTATCTCTCATGTCCACCAAAGAGAGCTCCTTGAGGGTAAAAGCTGTGATTTGTTCATTTCTGTACCTCTAGCAGACAGCACCAAGGCACGAGCTAAGGACCAGAAGAGTGGTTCGGTAAGTGTTGTGGAGAGACAGGCCCACATGAAAAATAACATATTTTTACTAAAATATGTAAAACAAGGAGAAAACTACCATATTATATGATGGAAAGTTAGCAAAAGGATGCCAATACTGAAGCTAATTTGTAAATGTAATATAATCTCAATAGGTGTTTGTATTAGAAGACAACCAATATTTCTAGACTTATTATCCTATCTAATAAAAGAGTAATATGCAAATTAGGTGTCACTCCATCACAAAGATGGTTGCTCCCATAGCCACAAGATGGTGGCGCCCAGTATGGCTCAGCCCCGCCACTGATGTGGTCAGGCCTGTTAGCCAAGCATGTGGCAGGGGAGGCAGGGGGCCCGAGGGGCAGAACAGGCCATCAGAGAGGGCTGGGGGTCCCCTGTCCAGGCTAGAGGCCTTCGCCAGAGGCCTCAGGCATGGGCAAGAGTGATCTGGTGATCCGAGGGGTATGAGGGTGCCCTACTCAGGCATAAGGCCTGGGCCAGAGGCCTCAGGTCTGGGCAGGGGAAAGGCTGGAGATCACAGGGGCCTGGGCACCTGTGGAGCCGGCAAAGTAGGGGTCTGGGGATCCCTGCATAGGCCTGCAGCCTTGGCCACAGGCTGCAGTGGAGCAGGGGTGGAGCCAATGATCTCAGGGCCTGGGCAGGGGCAAAGCTGGTGATCGCAGAAGCCTGGGCTCTGTGAAGCTGGCGATTGGAGGGGCTTGGGAGTCCCCTGCCCAGGCCTGCAGCCTTGGCCAGAGGTTACAGGCCTGGGCAGGGGTGGAGCTGGGAATGGAGGGGCAAGGATGGAGCCAGTGATCAGAGTGAACTATAGAGGAAACACCTTTTCTTACCGCTCATTGGCTAAGCTCCCTGTATGCCACTGGTAATATTCTTAGTAACTTGGGTAATAACAATCCCTAAAGGCGATCTAGGGTTTTTCCACCATACTCCTAGAGAAAAAAATTGAAGGTCCACTGCTGGAGGGCTAAGAAATGTCTTATCTTGCCCTAGCCGGTTTGGCTCAGTGCATAATGCCTCAGCCCGCTGACTGCAGAGTGTGGATTCAATTCTGACCAAGGGCATGTACCTAGGTTGCAGGCTCCTCCCTGGCCAGGGCCCAGGTCAGGGCATATGCAGGAGGCAACCAATCAAAGTCTTCCTCTCACTTTGATATTTCTCTCTGTTTTTCCCTTCCCTTCCACATTCTCTAAAAATCAATGGAAACATATCCTCAGGTGAGGATAAAAAAAAAGGAAATGTCATATCCTATGAAAGATACATTTTGAAAATGCCTAAAGAAAGCTGTCATTTTTTCATGGTGAAGGGACTGGAGTCTGTGTTGATGAAAACACCTTGGTGGTTGCAGTTACTGGCAGTGGCTGCAAAGGTGGGGTGATAGGGCTGGTGGCTTCCCCCTGATTAGCCTGGTTGCCTCCCAAGGGAAGCAGGGAGCAGGCCTAAGCTGTCAGTAGGACACCCTCTGAGGGCTCCCAATATGTGAGATGGGGCAGGCTGGGCTGAAAACCACCTCCCCCCAGTGCACGAATTTTGTGCACCAGGCCCCTAGTAGAAATATAAATGGGTAAAAGTCTAAAATATTATTTTAGAAAAGAGGAATTATCTGTCATGTAGCCTTTTAAGATATTAGAGGCCTGGTGAACAAAATTTGTGCATGGGTATGGTCCCTAGGCCTGGCTGGAGATCAGAGCCAATTGGGGCCTTCCAGCTCCTGGCCGGGGCCTTCCTTCACCCACGCCGCCCTCTGGTGGTCAGTGTACATCACAGTAAGCGATCGAACTCCTGGTTTCCTGGTCGAACACCCAAGGGGACACTTTGCATATTAGCCTTATATAGAGAGAGAAGATTAGGACATATTATAAACAACAATAGTTAAAATTATATGAACTAGCACCAGAAAATAAACCTAATGAATAAAAAAAACGAAGCACAGAAATAGATCTCATTATATATTAAGAATTCAATGTATTCTAAAAAGAGTCACCATTGAACAAAAGGAAGCAGAAAAAGGATTTAAATTTGGGGAAATGGTCAAAACCATTTGAAAAGTTTATCAGCTTATATATAGCCTAACACATAATGATTCCCTTACCCTCCACATTTTCTGAGGCCCATCATTGTAAGCTAGGCACTAGTCATACAGGGCTCAACAAGAATATGCTCCTGCTTTTAAGATTCTGTGAAGGGCATCCTGCAGATGAAAAAGAAATATAACTCTGAAGGGAAGACAAGAGTCTTTAACTTCTCACTCTAACCAATTATCTACCTAGAAATTTCATTTAGCCATTCTATGCCCAGGGAAAGGAATAGATCAACACTCATCACAAGGAGAAGAAGAGAAATATGCAGAACACTCGGAGTAAATGTCTCCAGGTGCTTCCTAACTGGCAATGCTTAGTGAGGTGTTCTAATACACATATCACTTAAAAGCTGGTCACTACTCAATACTTTCCTTTTCCGAGCAAAGTTCTCTATATTCTTGAGATTATTCATTTAGCAAGCAAAATTTTGTTGGTCACTGTTATAGATGCTAAAAATAAAAAGATAAACCAGATACTGGAGGACCTCAAGACCTAAATTTGGGGCATTTTAATACTTTTACTAAGCACCTACTTTATGCCTGGTGCTGAGAGTACAGAGATGGAAAAGACCCAGTCCCTGGAATTTAATCTACACTCACCTTGCGACAAGGTGTGCAAAGAAGGTATGTGTACAAAAATATTTATTCCAGTACTGTTTGTGATAGTAAAAAGCTAAAACAACCTAGAAGCTCATCATTAAAGGTTCACTTTGTTAAATAAATTATAGTCCATTCAAACAATAAATATTTTGCAATTATTAAATACTAGAATAGCTCAACATGTACTAACATAGAAAGATGATTAATTTATTCAGTTAAGTGGAAAAAACAGGTTCCCAGAAGAACATCCACAGTATTAGCCAATATTTTTTTCAGTTACTTTTGTGTACACATATAAACACATATGTGTTTATTTGCAGAGGGAAAAGTCTAAAAGAATTTACAATGAAATTATTGGTGAGTTTCCTCTGAGTTGTGGGACTGGGTGTGCCTATGCAGTCCAGCTCACAATCCTGCGGGTGGGCTCAACCTGCAAACAATCCTAACAGTGCGAGCTGTGCTGTAATAGAGGTGCATTCAGGCTGCTTTGGAACAGAGATCCTTCTGTCTATCTGTTCCCAACCTTACCCTCTTCTCTCTCCAAGAAAGGCACTATTGATCCAGCTTTATATATGAGAACTGAAGACAAAGAAGTCCCTCACAGTCCTCTATTTGTCGAACCAATGGACCTTCTCCAACCTCATGTACTTGATCCTTCAATAGCATCTGACACTGCTGCTTTCTTCATTCTGAAATATTCTCTTCCACTGCTTTTTGAGATACCACCTGTTACTGGTTCTCTTCTTCCTTCTCTATCTCTTCTGCTGGCTGCCTTACTCAACCTTTATCTGTGAACCTCAGCTGGGGCGTTGTCCTTGGGCTCTTCTCTTGTTTCTCCACCTGCCTTCTCTGAGCAATCCCACCCACTCCTATGGTCCAATTACTATACGCAAGCAGATGACACCAAATATGTATCTCTAGCCCAAAGGCTCTCACTGAGCCCAAATTCCAGTCCCCTTGGTCATCTCTACATGCTTATTTTGCAAGCACCTGTAACTCAACATTTCAAAAATGGAAAATGGAAATCATTATTATCCCCCTAAGTCCCTCACACAATGGCACCACCATTCACCCATCATATCAGGCTCCTTAGCATCTATTATATCTCTCCCTTTTCCTCCTCAGCGCCCTCTTCATCCTCACTGCTGCCCTGATTCACATCCTCATCACCTCTCCACAGGTCTATTGCAATGATTTATTAACCAACCTTTGTTCACACCCAGTCCGGCCTTCTCCAATTTAACCTCTATACTGATGTCAAAAATAACCTTATAAAACACAATTTGATATCATTCCCTTACCAAAAACTCTTCAGTGGCTCTCTCCACTGCCCTCAAATTAATTTCTAAGTATAGCACTCGAGCTCCAAATGACCCGAACTCTTTGGCCTTCCCTCTTACCAGGTCACCCTCTTTTCTCCCTCCCCTCAAACACAGCCCTCCTACCCCTTTATCTCCATGCACTAAGTTCTAGCCACAGAGAGCAGCTTGCTCATTCTTGTTTTGGTTAAGGCTGTCTGGCCTTCTCACATTTCTGTGCCTTGGCTCACTGTTGCCTCTGCTGAGAATGTCTAAATGCTCATTTTCCCTTCTAAACTGCAAACATCTGGGGGGCAGGAGCCATACCTTACTTCAAGTTAATAGTCCCAGTTCCCAGAAGAGTGCCTCGCATAGAATAATAAATACATGTTTGCTGAGCTCAAAGTTAAATTAAAAAGTTTTAATTTAGCTTTCAAATTGTTGAGTATAGATGCAATTAATTGGTAAAATCACACAATCACAAACAAAATAATGGAACGATACTGTAAAGAATTGAACCCAAAGGCACCTAGAAAATCAAAAGCTCCTAACTCTTACCCATTGCTAAGAATTCTTTCTGCTTACTACCCCAGATTTCATATGAATTAATTTTTATAACTAAATGAATTAAATACTATTTTTATATCTCTTTTTACAAATATAAGACTGAAGGTCAGCAAAATAACATGCCCCAGGTCTCACAGCTAGTAAGTGTGGAAGCCAGGATTTGATACAAGCGGCCTGACTCCAGGGCCTGTACACTTAACCCCCAACACTCTGTATTTCCCTGTTATTAGGGACTGGAACACAGGGAGTGATCAACAAAGCTCTGTTGAGATAATGTTGTTCACCTTCTTGTTATTCCCAAATCAGAAGAGCACAGGACTTGAGAGGTTGCCATATGCTTAAGACTTCATCTCTCGGGCCAGGGCAATGAAGTCCATGTTTCTTGCCTGCAGGGGGGCAGTACATCCACAGATAACTCTCTTGGGAGCCCCACCCAGACTGGCCAGGAGGCTCTGCCAATACCAAGGAAACCATCCCAGGAAGGGCAAGGCTATAAGATTTGTTAGCAAGAGGAAGGAGTCTTCTTCTTCAAAAAAAGTGATAGCAGGAAAGGCAGTCTGGACAGGAAAAGAGTAGGGGAGGAGGGGGGCGAGGGAACCCTCTTCTAGAAAAAACAAGGCAAAAATAATAAATTTTAGATCACAAAAGGAATTTTGTAGTAACAATGATGACAGTTAACCACTGTGCTAAATGCTTTACATACCTCAACTCATTTACTTCTCAGGACAACCCTATGAGGTAGGTGCCTTTGTGATTCCCCATTTTATAGGTAAAGAACCTGAGGAATTAAGGGATTAAGTAACTTGTGAAGGACATGGCAGGACCGGATTTCAAATGTAGGCAATTTGGCTCCAGTACTCACGCTTTAACCCTATACTATACAGTTTTACCTCATCTGATTCAGATGGAAAAAAAATGAGTATCCATGACCTTTCCCCAAGGTCACAATTGGTCAGTAGCTACATCAAGAAAGTTAATGATCTGCAAAAAGTCATTATGTGCTCCATGAACTTTTATGTTTTAAAGCAAACAGTGCCACTGGCTGGTCTTATGATCTAGGTTAAGTCCTCTGGGTTTAAGGGTAGGGGGTTTCTGCTTACCAGGACATTAAGCCAAATTCCTTGCAGGAGCAGTCTTTCACTCATTTAACAAATATTACCAAATGCTGGGTATGTATCAGGCTCTGTGCTAGACATTGGGATAGAATGTTGACCAGATGCAGCCCTATACTCAAGGTCTAAGCACAGGAGAAGACACCTAAAGAAACAAATGCATGGAAGTGTTACAGGTCCTAAGACAGTACTGAAGGAGGAACCTCAGGGAGGACCAAAAGGACAGAAGAGTCAATTAAGCTAGCAAAGGGGTCACCAAATACCAAGAAACAGGCAAAGTTTTATCCCGAGTCTTACCAATGACTCAAGGAGACCATGACTCACAGAAGTAGAGTGAACAAAATCGCAGAACCTGAAATAGCATGGCATAATTTGAGGGCTTGTGGCAGACAAAATAATGGTCTCCAAAGACAGCCATGTCCTAATCCTCAGAATCTCTGAATATGCTACTTTCTATAGAAAGAGACTTTGCAGATGTGATTAAAATTAAGGACCCTGACATAGGGTGGATTATTGGTGGGCCCAATTTAACCACACTCCTTAAAGGTGAAGAGACAGAAGGGTGGGTCAGAGAGATGAGATGTGAGAAGAATTCGACCCCCCAGCTCTGAAGATGGAGGAAGGGAACTATAAGCTAAGGAATATAGGTGGCTTTTAGAAACTGAAAAAGGCAGGGAAACATTCTCCAGAGTGGAATGTAGTCTTGATTTTAGCCCACTGAGACTCATATTGAAATTCTTTTTTATTTTAAATTGATTTTTAAAGAGGAAAGGAGAAGGATAAAGAGATGGAAACATCAACGAGAGAGAAAGATCACTGACTGGCTGCCTCCTACACAGCCCCCATTGGGAATCAAGTCCGCAACCTGGGCATGTGCCCTGACCCGGAATCAAAGAGAAAAACATTGATGTGAGAGAGACACATCAATTGGTTGCCTTCCACATGCACTCTGATGGGGGCTAGGAACTGAACCTGCAACCCAGGTATGTACCCTTGACTTCACAGGCTGGCGCGTTAACCATTGAGCATCATACTGAACTTCTGACCCACAAAACCATCTACACTAATAATAGACAAATATGTAAACCGACAGTACCTTCGTGACACCCCACAGCCAATCAGGAGTGAGTTTGCAATTAACCCGACAAAGATGGCGGGCCTGTGGGCAGCACGCATGTGCGCAGGTGCTAAGTGGCCAGGGGGCGGGGCAGGATGATGCAGGTGTTCTGTCCCACCCCAGCCGCTCCAGGCCTCTGGGCAGTGTGGGAAGGCAGAAAGGTGGTTCTGGCCAGCGTGAAGGTAGAAAGGCGGCTCCAGCTGGAGCAAAGGCAGTGCTGGCAGCCGGGGGAAGGAAGGCCCATTCTTGCACGAATCTTCGTGCATCGGGCCTCTAGTAAGATAATAAATCTGTGTTGTTTTAAATTACTGACTTTGTGGTAATCTGTTATAGTATTATTCACAGGAAATGAATACAGGAGTCCATAAGTAGTTCAAGATTGCTGACGAAATAGAAATCTATGCCATAACTTGAGACCAGAAGGCTATTTGAAAGGTCCTTGCCACTTATCTCATGACCTTGGATAAGTCAAATCACATACCCATTCACTCCCTCACTCACTAATTTGTTCATTCAACAAATGTTTTTAGCTTCAAATAGATTGTTTCATCTGGATCTTGAAGGACAACTAAAAGCTTGCCATGGACAAAGGTGCATTTTTAGGTTTCAGAAGGTGACATGACATGGTATAAGAATATCTTACCTTAGCTTTGTCACTTTTTTTTTGGTTTTCTGACCTGGGTAAGTTACTTTAAACTCTCTAAGCCTCAGTTCTCCCATTTGGACAAAATAACAACCTTTACCTTCCAGAATGGGTATGTGGATCAAATGAGGTCATAGTTGGGAAAGCACTTAGTAAGTATAGGTTTTTTTGTTGTTAATCAATCATAAATGAAAAATTATTGAAATCAGATAAATATGATTGACATAAAACTTTTCCCAGAATATTCATACACAGCATTGCAAAGTGGAGCATGCTTGCTCACTAGTTTGAGAGTACAAGGCCTAACTCCACTGCCTCATCAGCCATCTACTCGATACTTCCTACCCACTAGACTCCTTTAAAGCAAAAGTATGTAGTCACAGAGGCCCCATTAAGTGCCAAGTCCAAAGGCTTTTGCCCAATGAGAAGAGTGAGGACACTCATTTTCTTTGCCTCTTAACATACTCTCCTCCTTGGCCTTCATGTCACAATAGAAAAGACCTGGCGCACGCTCGCGCGCGCGCGCGCTCTCTCTCTCTCTCTCTCTCTCTCTCTCTCTCTCTCCTCCCTCAGCCTCTTCACTGGCTCCTCTTCCTCCTCCCACTCTCCCATCATCTCTCATATGAACTTCAGTCCTACATCTCCAACTGCCTGTTAGACATTTCTACCTGGAGAATTAATGTCAGAGCAAAATGCTAGGGACACTGACTAAAATGGGAATACTAGGAGAAAACTTTGTATTTGAGGCACAAAAGAAATGGCACTAAATTCTGTTTAAAAGAGGTGTGTTTGAGCAGATGGCAGAACCCATAGAGATGGTCTAATAAAATAGAGGCACATATGGCTAGGGTCCAGGGCACAATGGCAGCCTGCTACCAACCAAGACACAACATTGCCCCAAGAGACTGGGTTCTCATTACATCTCTGGTGCTAACTCACTATGTGGCCCTAGATAAGTCACTTTATCTCTTTGGGTCTATTTCCTTCTTTCTAAATTTAAGTAGCTCCCTAACCAGTTTAGCTTCAGCCTATGGACTGAAGGGTCCCAGGTTCAATTTCAGTCAAGGGCACATGCCCAGGTTGTGGACTCAATCCCTAGAAGGGGGTATGGAGATAGCCGACAATAATTCTTTCTCATCATTGATGTTTTTCTCTCTCTCTCCCTCTCCCTTCCTCTCTGAAATCAATAAAAATATATTTTTTAAAAAATTTAGGCCCAGCTGGTATGGCTCAGTATTTGGGTATCAACCTATGAACCAAGAGGTCACAGTTCCGATTCCCAGTCAGGGCACATGTCCAGGTTGCTGGCTTGATAACCACTGTGGGGCACACAGGAGGCAGCCAATCAGTGATTCTCTCTCATCAATGATATTTCTATCTCTCTCTCCCTTCCTCTCTGAAATCAATAACACATTTAAAAAAATTTAGGTAGCTAAATGGATTTAAAAGTATTATGACATTGACATTTACAAAGTTCATAAATAGAAAATATAAGATCTCAACAGTAAATGAACAAAAAACATAAATTCACCAAAAAAGACAAAGTGCCAATAAATACAATTCATTCTCTACAGCAAAGGAAAACAAGATGCTATTTTAACCTATTTAATTAGTAAGATTTTTTTTAAAATGCTAGGAATATAAACTGGAACATGTCTAAAAATCTAAGATTAAAAAATGGACCAGGGTGGGAGATACATATCCAAGAGCTGTCTGAATTGAGGCGTCAGTTATACTCTAAAGCAGCAGCAAGACTGAAGTCGGAGTTTTATGGAACAGCAACCCTGAAAGGGAATAGGGAACAAGGACTGAGGAAACAAGAGATGGCAAGAAATAGGAATATAAAAAGCTAGAAAAATTCACAGAGAAAATCTTATTTGACCTTGTCATTTTCATTCATTTGATGAATATATCCTACACTCTTGCTATATGCCACACTAATGCTTGAAATGCATCACTAAATAAAATTGTTACACGGTCCTGCTGCCTTGGGTTCCTGTTTAGTAAATAAAAAAATAAATAAATAAGTAATTACAAACTCAGGAGAGATATGAAGTAAATAAACATTTAAAAAACAGATAAAGAATTGGCAACATGTTGCCCTGACCGGTTTGGCTCAGTGGATAGAGCATCAGCCTGCGGACTCAAGGGTCCCAGGTTCGATTCCAGTCAGGGGCATGTACCCTGGTTGTGGGCACATCTCCAGTGGGGGGTGTGCGGGAGGCGGCTGATCGATGTTTCTCTCTCATTGATGTTTCTAACTCTCTATCCCTCTCGCTTCCTCTCTGTGGAACATTGATGAAATATATTAAAAAAAAAAAAAGAATTGGCAACATGTTCAGTGTCATTTACGTTGACAGAAAAAAAAGATGAATCAACGGTCTAAAATTCATGGTTCTGGGAAGATGAGAAATGAGACAAGACTATCGGACTTGGATAGAATGAAACCATTTGTGTCCTGAGAGACAATAATAGTGGTTGTGAGAGAAGTTGGCATTGAAAGGGTTGAATGAAGAAGGAATGGGAGGTACAGAAATGGGAGTTGAGATTATTAATCATTTTTACAGAAATCTGGCTATAAAGGGAAGAAGAGAAACAAGGTGTCTGTAAAAGATGGCAAAGACAATCCAAGGAAAAGACCTGAGACTATCTGAAGTCAGGAAGAACCAGCAGAGATGGTAAGAGACATCTTGACCTCTTCATCACCACAGTCAATCCTTACTAAGTCCAGTCCATTCTCCCAGATAAGGTCTCTCTACAAATCTGTCAATTAACAAGTTAAACTCTCTATTTAAGAAATGACCACTTTCTTCAACCCCACATTCCCTTTCCGATATTGCCATCTCTTTTTCCTTTCAATATGAAACTTCTTGAAAGAGTTGTTTATTTTCAGTTTCATTTTCTTACCTCCTACTCATTCCTCAACCTTCTGCCCTAAACCTTGCCTTTGGCCTTACCAAAATCATTATGACTTTAACTTACAAAATCTAACTTCCCATTTCATGGCAGCATTCTCTCCTGTTTCCCTTGTCACACCTTCTCAGTTTTCTTCTATAAGTCTCTTAAATACTGGTGTCTTCCAGGATTTTGGATTTAGCTTTATGCTTTTCTTAAATACACTCCCTGGACAGACTTATATATTCCCACTAGGGACCCAGTGCACAAATTCGTGTACCTTGAAAGGAACTGTGGGCCACAAGGCTGAGGTGGGCACAGGGGTGGGTCTCGGTCCATCCTCCACACCCCCACCCGGTCCCTCCCACCACAGCCCCCGGTCCCCTGTCTGGAGCTCCACTCCTGCCACCACCACTCCCATGCACTAATGGTGCCGGCCCCATTCGCACCTGCTTACAGCACAGAGCAATTAGGGCCGGTGGGTGTGAGCAGCGGTTCCAGCATTGGCAGCGAGTGCAAGCGGGGCCAGCACTGGCAGCAGATGTGAGCGCTGGGCAGGACCATGGTGCGTGAGAGCAAAGAATTTTTAGTAATCACCAGAGGCTCACCCTGATGACAGTGGCCAGTGCCCTGCCTTGGTCTGGTGCCCCCGCTCACCTATTCCACCACCCCACTATGGATGACGCCCTCCATGTTCCGCACTCTGCGGCCTGCTGCTGACACTTGCAATGTTCCACATGCACCCTCTGGTGGTATAAGTGTATGTCATAGCAACTGGTTGTTCCACCGTTTGGTCTATTTGCATATTAGTGTTTTATATATATAGATTGCCTCAATTTCTAACTATATGCTGCTGATAACTCCCTATATATAGTCTCTCTTTAGCTTCAGCCTTGTACATCCAACATTTTGTTGGACATTTCCTTGTGGATGTCACTAGTGTGTCATACACAGTAAGTCTAAAAGCAAATTTATGAATCTCTCCACCTCCAAACCTGCTGTTCCCTATCTTAATGTGTGGTACTGACATCCACCTACTTGGCCATAACAGAAATCTAGGCTTCAGCCTTCACTCTTCTATCTTCATTCCCAACATCCAATCAATCTCTACATCCTTTGGGATTTTATTCCACTTGTGTCTCTTGACTTGTGTCCACTTCTCCATCCCCTCGATTACTACCCTACCCAGACCACCCTAATTTCCCAACCAGATGTTTTCATTACCTCTAGGTTTGCTTTTCTCCAGTACTTTTCCACATGGCAGCCAGATATATATTTTTCTCTAAAATGCAAATATGACTATGTCACTCCTCCATTCAAAATCCCTAATAATAACCACTATCTTTAGGGTCTTGGGCTTCATAATGGACAAAAACTATCCTTTCACGGCAGTAAAACTAGATTCTAGATAAAAACTACCTCATTCCCTCTTCCAAAAAAGTAAGCAGAGGCCAAAGGGGTAGGCTCAAGAAGGGGGAGGGTTAAACAAAGGGCTGATGTAAATAGCAATGCTGCTGAAATACTTACTTTTGGGCCAGTGGTGAAGTACAATAGCTAATCCTGGATGCTCCACTGAGCTGGGATCTTTAAGAAGTGTGCTAAAGTATTCCAGATCAGAGGTGACCCTTCACTATTGGCAGAAACAAAAAAAAGAAGGAAGCTAATTCCCTCTAGAGCAGCGGTTGACAAACTTTCGGACCTCATGTACCACCAGTGGTCCGCGGACCAACAGTTGGCAACTGACCGCTGCTCCAAAGGTTTCTTTAAACCAGCTGTCATCGACCTTTCAGACTTCACGGACCACCAGTGGTCTGCAGACTACCGGTTGGCGACAGCTGCTCTAGAGGGAAGCTTCTCCAATTTAGTCTCACTAAATTCCCATAGATTGAAAGAAAACAATGCACTTACAATTAAAAACTAACAAACACATGGGAAGGCAAGCACCATGAGAGTCAGCAGAAATAAACAACAGATTTAAACCTGCAAGGACCACAAATATTAGAAGAGTCAGATTAAAAAGACAGAAGAACTATACATTAAATGTTTAAAAAAATAAAAGACACAATCATAAGAATGTACAAGTATTATTTAAAAGAGACATATTTAGGGGGAAAAGGAAACTTATAAAAATAAAAAATAGTTTTTGAGATAAAGAACTCAATGAATAGGTTGAATAGCAGATTAGAGTCAACTAGAAAGAGAACTAGTGACTTGGAAGACATATATCTGAAGAAACTGCCCAGAATATTATGAGACGAAATTAAAAAAATATATATGACAAACAAGCTAAGGGATATGGAAAATAAAAGGTCTAACATACTTCTAATTATAGAATCCCAGAACAAAGAAATAGAGTGTAAGAGAGGTACTTTTGAAAGGATAATGATTGTTAAATTTCTACAAGTGGACACAAATCTGCATGTCTAAGAAGTACAATATATCTAGGTTAAATAAAAAGAATGCATGTTGCCCAGCCAGTGTTGCTCAGTGGTTGGTTGAGTGTTGACCTATGAATCAGGAGGTCCTGGTTTGATTACTGGTCAGGGCACATGCTAGGTGATGGGCTCGATTCCCCAGTAGAGGGCAGGCGATTAATGATTTTCTCTCATGACTGATGTTTCTATCTCTCCCTTCTTCTCTGAAATCAATAAAAATATATTTAAAAAAAGAAAAAAGAAATACATGTTGTAGTAGCCAGTCTACAAAATAGCCTCCAATGATCTTCACCTCTTGGTATTTATAACCTATATGTAGTTGTCTCTCAAACTGTACCAGGGCTGGTCTGTGTGCCCGAAAGAATATGACAGAAGTGATGGTATGTCACTTCTGAGATTAGGTTATAAAAGACACTGTGTAGCCTCATCTTGGTGGTCCTCCCGTGGATAACTTGCTCTGGAGAAAGTCAGCTGCCATGTCATGAGCAGCAGCCCTAAGGAGAGGCTCATGTGATGAATAACGGAGGCCTCCTACCAGTAATCCTGGGAGTGAGACGTTTTGAGTAGCTCTTTAAGCCCTGGTCAAACTTTAAGATGACTACAGCCACAGCCAATAGCCTGACTGAAACCTCTTAAGAGACTGTGAGCCAGAATCATCCAGATAAGCAGTTCCCAGATTCCTGACTCTCAGAAAAATTGTGTGAGATAACAATACTTAAGCTGCTAAATTTTGGGGTAACTTTTTACGCAGGGATAGATAACTAATACACATGCTAAGACCAAAGAGTTTTGAATGGCTTACAAAGTACCTTCTCAATCTGGTCCAGACGGGCTCTCCAGCTTCACTTCAAACACCCCTTAGTGTCTGCAATGCATCCTGTTCTCTCCCACCTTCAGCCCTGTGTGCAACTCACATGTACAGCACCTGCTTGACACATTCTTCAACATCTTCTCTTCTACTCTCAATACATATACTCCTTAAGCTAACTTCTCCCGATCATTAGAGCAAACATCACACTGTCTGACAGTCTTGTTAAATTGGCTGTCCTTCCATTAGACTGCAGGCTTCAAAGTGGCATGGATAATATCGGTCTCCATTATTATGCCAACACAGTTCCTAGCACAAAAAAGCACTCAATAAATATTGGTCTCTTATAGCCCACAGGATAGGGACAGGCAGGAGGCTAAAGATGGAAGAATGTAAACATGCTCAGGCAATGATCCAAATGAATCTTTAGCTTAGCAACTGTTGCAACTACAAAAAAATCAAGAAACCCCTATATTCTATTCAACCTCATTTTTAGGGAAGGCTTGGGTAGGGTCAACACTCAAAACCTGGATGGTTTCCAGCTCCTCTCAACTCAAGCCCCTTTTGTGGTTTCATTATGATCTTCGGATCGAAATCTCTGATCAGACACACCCATTATTGAAAGCATACTCATAATTTACTCAAGAAGAAATAGAAAGGTTTTTTTAAAAATTATCATGCTCTATATTTGTAGGACAATTCCAGCCTATTATGTTATTTAAGCTCTGACCATAAATGGTAACTGTGGCATGTGCCTAAATATGAACATATATATATACATATATGTAAATATATACAGGTCATAAAATATTAATCACTAGTACCCTCTACTGGTGGAAATACCTTATTTGCTCATATGAATGGTCTTATTGCCCTCTAGTGACCACAACCTATAAAGAGAAAATCCACCAGCAGATGGGAGCATTTCCTTGGCTATAATGATAGGGTTTTATGTTCTTTAAGCATCTAATTTTCTCAGATTCTGGTTTATATTACAGGGGTGCAACTCTCAAAACTCTTGGGGGACTCTCTGGGGATTTCACACAGCTCCTGCCAGCTGTTAGCGCCAGTGTGAAGCTGCTCTCTCTCCTGCCTCTCATGAACAAGAGGTCAAGGGGAGGCAGAGAAGGCAATGGCTGCACTAGTGAGGGCAAGAACAGCAGCTGTGAATGACTGCCCTGGACGCCCTGGGGAGTTAGGAGCAGCTTGAGGAACACATGTTGGTCTGCCTTTGCAGATTATTCACAGTTGTGTACTATACTAAAATGGCAATTCAATGCGGTCCCTGATTTATCTTTCAAATATCTCTAATGCCATAACAAATGATGTAGCAGTAAAGGATGCTATCATTTCGTTTTTATAAACCATGCTTTGCAAGTTATTTCTACTCAAGACAGAAAAGCCAAGTCTCAAGACTGAACTAAAATGTCACTTCTTCTATGAAGCCCTTTCTAACTCCCCGGGTGTAAATGACTACTCTGTTCTTGATGCCAGCATATACCTTGTATAAATCAGAATGGTACCACAAATATAATTTATATTGTTTTTACTTATAACCTATAATTTCTTACTGTTCACACTTGTCTACATGCTTATTTCTCCACCTAAATATCAAACACCCAGCATCAAACACACTCAAAATGTCATCCATAGATCACTGCCAGTTACTAGTCCAGGCAATAAACTCAGAAACTGAAGCATTTAGAAAATTTTATAGCAATTTACATAGTAATTCTACATCTCTTGAATCTAATAATAAAAAAGTGGGGCTTGTATTTTGTATATATTAATTTTATTTTTCTGGTAATTTTTATCATATATTATGAAAGCACTAGTCTGCAACCAATGGAAACTTTTTAAAAGAATGGTCCCTTACCATGGATAATTTGAGAAGCACTGCTATGATAGGTAATTTATTTATTTATTTATTTATTTATATATATATATGTGTGTGTGTGTGTGTGTGTGTGTATTGATTTCAGAGAGGAAGGAAGAAGGAGAGAGAGAGAGAGGAAACATCCATGATGAGAGAGAATCATAGATCAGCTGCCCCCTGCAAGTTCCCCACTAGGGATCGAGCCCACAACCCAGGCATGCGCCCCTGATCAGAATCAAACCTGGGACCCTTAAGTTTGCAGGCTAACACTCCATCCACTGAGCCAAACCAGCCAGGGCATGATAGGTAATTTAAATGTGTGAGGGAGGGAGGAAAGGATGAAGGAAAGAAACAAAATGCAAGTACTCTGCATAACATTCAGAAGAAACATACCTATCCTTGTTGATTTTAACACTTCCTTGGAGGGTATTTTCTTCTTTAATTCTTGTAAGGTTTCAACTAGATTCTCTTTGGTTTGATTAGGAAGCTCCAACATAGTTTTCCATCTTTTTATGTCTTCTACAACCACAACTCTCTGAAAAAAAGAAAAGTCATTTGGAAAATGGAACATTTTCATTATAAAGACATCTGCTTTCACCTGAGCTAATGGGGCTCCTATTGACATATGAATTATTGATTATGACCTGAACCAAAGCACAGTGTGTGTGAAGCCCCAAATGATGGGTAATTGCTTAAAAGCAGATCCTGCTTACTGCAAATCAGGAAGAGAGTTACATCTATTAGGAAAAGTGCAAGTTTTAATCTTACCATGTCAGATACCACTGGGCACTTAGCAGGGAGAAGCAATAAGGATGAGAAGAAAAACGATGCTGAGGTGAATCAACCCTATAGCTTACTTAAGTATTTTAATTCATAGATGAGGACAGAGAACAGAAAAGTTATAAAGACATATTTATTTCACAATAAAAGCGTACTTCAACAGCTCCCTGCTTCCTAGATGATGAACTACAATGGCCTCGTTTGAAGAATTTTTTTAAAACTTCAAACATATAGAAAAGTAGAGTAATTCACTATTAATAATAAAAAAGTTAAGTCCTAGCCAGTTTGGCTCAGTGGCTAGAGCACCAGCCTGTAGACTGAAGGATTCCAGGTTTGGTTTGGGTCAAGAGCAAATGTCCAGGTAGGCTCAATCCCCAGGAGGGGGCGTGCATGCAGGAGGCAGCCAATCAATAATTCTCTCTCATTATTGATGTTTCTCTCTCCCCTTTTCCTTCCTCTCTGAAATCAATAAAAAAAAATATTTTTTTTAAAGTTAACATTTTGCAATTTTTAAAAAATAAAACATTACCATTCTTTCATTAAGGATAAAATTTTAACAATTAAGGAATCTGGGTGAAGGGACAGGAAAGTTCTTTGTTCTGTTGCAACTTTTCTGTAGTTTTGAAGTTATTTCAACTAAAGAATTTTTTTTAAAAAGTAAGCTGATAAAATAATAAAGTTGTTTTTATAATTCAAAAATCTTGCCCAGCTGGTGTGGCTCAGTGGTTGACCACTGACCTATGAATCAGGAAGTCCAATTCAATTCTATGTCAGGGCACATGCCTGGGTTGCAGGCTTACTCCCCAGCAGGAGGCATGCAGGAGGCAGCCAGCCAGATGATATTCTCTCTCTCTCTCTCTCTCTCTCTCTCTCTTTCTTTCGCTTTCTCTCTCCCCCTCCCTCTCTCCCTTCCCCCCTCCCTCCCTCCATCTCCCTTCCTCTTTGAAATCAATAAAAAATTTAAAAATTTTTGTCTCAATGGTTATTACCCTGGTGAGGGGGACCAGTTAAGGAATGGAAGAGGGTATTGAGGGCTCCAGCATTCTGGTAATATTCTGTTTCTTGATCTGGATACTGGTGACATAGGTGTGTTCACTTTGTGAAAATCTGTCAAGAGGTACACTCACGATTTGTCCACTTTTTTATACGCATGTCATCCTAAACAATAAAAGGCTAATGTGCAAATTGACCTAACGGCAGAACAACCGCTTGCTATGATGTGCATTGACCACCAGGGGGCAGACGCTCAATGCAGGAGCTGCCCCCCTGGTGGTCACTGCACTCCCACAGGTGAAGCGCCGCTCAGCCAGAAGCCGTGCTCATGGCTGGCGAATGCAGCAGCAATGGCAGGAGCCTCTCCCGCCTCTACAGCAGCGCTAAGTATATCTGCCAGCTTAGGCTTGCTCCACTCCTCCGGGAAGCAGGCCTAAGCCATAAGTTGGACATACCCCAAGAGCTCCTGGACTGTGAGAGGGCACAGGCTGGGCTGAGGGACAACACCCCCCCAGTGCACAAATTTCATGCACCAGGCCTCTAGTCTAAACGAATAAAGGTGTAATATTGAAATTAACCATCTCTTCGGGACGGGTAAGCCACACCCACCAGCCAATCAGAGTGACTGTATGCAAATTAGCCCAGCCAACATGGAGGCCGCCACTCACAGACCTGAGTAAACGGCAGCTTCCATTGCAGCAAGAGTGAAACTGAAACTGTTTGCCGCCCTTGGCGGGCTGGCTCCGCTTATCCTGGCTCCAGGCAAAACATCTGCAACAAAGTATCAATCATAGACAGTAGGCCTGGCCTGACTACTAAGAGTAACATTGTCTCATTATAGAAGCCACCGAGGTGAAGCAGAAATGAGGCTTCGTTACTAGGTCCCAGCCTAAAGGAACAGTGCATCAATTATAGAACATAAACAAACCCCAGAAACCTGCTTCCAGCCAGCCTTGCTGGGACATTGGGTCAATGGGAGCTGTGGGCAGCCTGAAAGCCTGAAAGCACCAAACAGCCTGTCACCCACACTGGCCAAACCCCAATGGGGTGAGGGACACCACTGGGGGGCCTTGGCCAGCCTGCAGACAGCCATCAGCCCCTCACCCAGGCTGGCCAGGTACCCGAGTAGGGACCCAAAACCTGAAGGGACTGTGGGCAGCCTGAAAATGCCCCTCAGCCCCTCACCCAGGCTGGCCACACCCCCATGGGGTCAGGGTGCCCACTGGGGGGCTTGGCAAGCCTGCAAATAGCCATCAGTCCCTCACCCAGGCTGGCCAGTGATGCCAGCAGGTGGACATCCCCCAAGAGCTCCTGGACTGTGAGAGGGCACAGGCTGGGCTGAGGGACAAACCCCCCCCCCCCAGTGCACAAATTTCATGCACTAGGCCTCTAGTAGTTCAATAAAAAGCAACAACAGCCCAGCTGTTGTGGCTCTGTGGTTGAGGGTCCACCTATGATCCAGGAGGTCACAGCTGAATTCCAGTCAGGGCACATGCCTGGATTGTGGGCTCAATCCCCAGTAGGGGGCATGTGGGAGGAAGCTGATCAATGATTCTTTCTCATCACTGAAGTTTCTCTCTCTCCCCCTCTGAAATCAACTTAAAGTATATATATATATGTATACTAGGGGCCCGGTGCACAAAAATTTGTGCACTCGGGAGGTCCCTCAGCCTGGCCTGTGCCCTCTCGAAGTCTGGGACCCCTCTGGGGATGTCTACCTGCTGGCGTGCCTGATCAGCCTGGGTGACGGGCTGAGGGCCGTTTTCAGGCTGCCCACAGTCCCTTCAGGTTTTGGGTTCCTACTGGGGTACCTGGCCAGGCTGGGTGAGGGGCTGATGGCTGTTTTCAGGCTGCCCACAGCTCCCATTGACCCAATGTCCCAGCAAGGCTGGCTGGAAGCAAGTTTCTGGGGTTTATTTATCTTCTATAATTGATACTGTTCCTTTAAGCCGAAGCCTAGGCAGGTAATGAAGCCTCCTGTCTGCTTCAGCTCTGTGGCTTCTATAATTGAAAGAATGTTGCCTTAGTTGTTGTGCCCAGGCCTGCTGTTTGCTTCAGCTCCGAGGCTTCTATAATTGCAACAATGTTGCAAGTATGTTGCCTGGAGCACAGAGAGGCCCAGCCAGCCAGCAGACAGCTTACTCCTGCTGCAACGGAAGCTGCCTGTTTACTCTAGCTCCGTGACTGTCGACCTCCATCTTGGCTAGGTTAATTTGCATTCAGCCGCTCTGATTGGCTGGTGGGCATGGCTTAGGTATCCCACAGAAATGGTCAATTTCAATATTACTCTTTTATTAGATTAGATATAAATATATAAAAGCAACAACAGCAAAGAAGTCTCAACTTCCTCTCCTGGTTGGGGTCTGCTTCCAGCCTAGCCAACAGTGACGGGAGGAGGACATGTCTGACTCTTCTACTTTCCCATCTTTGTTCTTCCTCCTATCCTGCTTCTTTGCTTTGGTCTCTAAACCTTCCAAGTTTGAAGCTAAGAATAGGAGAGGCAAGGGCAGAAAAAGCCTTACTTTCTGTGGTGATACCAATCAGGTTTTAGTATTCTGGGATAGTCTCAATAGGAAGAAGGTATAAATATCATATTCCACACCTTGCTTTTTCACTCAATACGTTTTCTTTATTTATTCATACTGATATATATAAAGCCAGATAATATACTTTAATAGTATTGGAGAGTATTCCATTATTTTCTATATACAAACTAAGGGCCCGGTGCACAAAAATTTGTGCACTCGGGGGGTCCTTCAGCCTGGCCTGTGTCCTCTCACAGTCTGGGACCCCTCGGGAGATGTCCACCTGCTGGTGTGCCTGGCCAGCCTGGGTGAGGGGCTGATGGCTGTTTGCAGGCTGGCCAAGCCCCCCCAGTGGGAACCCGCACCCCATGGGGGTGTGGCCAGCTTGGGTGAGGGCTTGAGGGCCATTTTCAGGCTACCCACAGCCCCTTCAGGGTTCGGGTCCCTACTAGGGTGCATGGCCACCCTGGGTGAGGGGCTGAGGACCGTTTTCAGGCTGCCCACAGTTCCCACTGACCCAATGGCACAGCGAGGCTGGCTGGAATCACGTTTCTGGGGTTTATTTATCTTCTATAATTGAAACTTTGTTGCCTTGAGTGGAGGCATAGGCAGGCAATGAAGCCTTCTGTTTGCTCTAGCTCTGTGGCTGCTGGCCGCCATCTTGGCTGAGTTAATTTGCATACAGCCGCTCTGGCTGGTGAGCATGGCTTGGCTGGTGGGAGTGGCTTAGGTGTAATGGAGTGAGAGTCAATTTGCGTATTATTCTTTTATTAGAAGATTAGATGTCTTAAAAGTTGTAAAATCTATTCCCCTAATTAATATTCAGGATTGCAGATAGTGTGATTTAAGCTATACATGTGTGTGTGTGTGTGTGTGTGTGTCTATATATTTATTTATAATTCAGGATTGCAGATAATGTGTTTTAAGCTATATGTATATATATCCTATATAATAAAAGCCCTAAGGGCATAACAACTGTAATGACCACCAAGAACCAGCCATTCAACCCAGGGAGGGGGAGAAAGGGGGGAGAGCACAGTGAGTCCTGGAGTTGCATGCTATGGCCCAGGGATAACAGGAACTTTAAGCCCAGAGCTTGCTTTCCAATTAAAAAAATAAATTGAAAAAAAATTAAAAACGGCCGACGTTGACACCTTGGGAAAAATGGCTCCAGGAGGAAAAGGCCTCCCCAGGCCCTGCCTGGCCTGGCTGACCCACAGTGGGCTCACAGGGCCTCAGGCAAGTGATGGATGGCGGCTACTGCTGCTGTGAGGGCTGGGCCGAGGTTCAGGCAGCTGTGGTGGCTGTGAGGGCCAAGGCAGCCATGGCAGCTGGCAGTGGCAGCAGCAGCAGCATGATGGGAGCATCACCTTCCCTTGATTGGCTGGTCACCTCCCGCAGAAGGAGGCCCAAATGCAGCTTAGGCCTGTTCTTCCCGTCAGTAGGACATCCCCTGAGGGCTTCCGGATTGTGTGGGGGGGGGGAGGTCGGGCTGAGGGATTCCCCCTAACCCCAAGTGCACGAATTTTCATGCACCAGGCCACTAGTATGTATATGTATGTATGTATGTATGTATGTATGTGTGTGTGTGTATATATAATGAGGTTGGGGGGAATCCCTCAGCCTGGCCTGCACCATCTTGCAATCTGGGCGCTTGTGGGGGACTTCCAACTGATGGCTTAGGCCTGCTCCCTGCTAAGCTGGCAGTTAGGCATCCTTAGCGTTGCCATGGAGGTGGGAGAGGCTCCCACCACTGCCGCTGCGCTCAGCAGCCATAATTCCGACTTCTGGCTGAACGGCGCTCCCCCTGTGGGAGTGCACTGACCACCAGGGGGCAGCTCCTGCATTGAGCATCTGCACCCTGGTGGTCAATGCACGTCATAGCAAACAATCATTCTGCCATTTGGCCTATTTGCATATAAGCCTTTTATTAAATAGGATATATGTGTTTGTGTATAAATGTAAATATAGAGCCCTAGCTGGTTTGTGGATAGAGCGTCAGCCTGGGAACCGAAAGGTCCCAGGTTCGATTCCAATCAAGGGCATATACCCGGGTTGTGGACTTGATCCCCAGTGATCCCCAGTGGGGGACTTGTAGGAGGCAGCTGATCCATAATTCTCTCTCATCATGGATGTTTCTATCTCTCTCTCTTCCTTCTCCTCTGAAATCAATAAAAATATATTTTAAAAAAATAAATGTAAATATAGATGTATATCTCCATGTATAGTAATAAGTATGGAGCTCTACATTGTTACAGTTAACTCTTTTTTCACCCCAAACCCTGAGAAGACCACAATCTTCATGCTGTTTCCTTAGACTAATGAAATTTTTCTAGTTCATTTTTCTCAAACATGGTAGTCTTGTTTTGACTCTCAGCTTCATATGGGGGCTATTAACCTGAGGATTTATGTGAAATCCCCGTACTGACTCCAAAACTCTAGCCTCTCAGCATTACATCTGGTTTTAATAGAACTATTAAACTTCAGCTCTGGGTTTGAATTTCCTCTTTCTTCCTGGCACCTGAGGATTTCACCTTCTTGCTTTAAAATTCACCTCAGTATTAGAGACTTAAAAAAAATGTATGTTTTTATTGATTTCAGAGAGAGGAAGGGAGAGGGAGAGGAATATCAATGAGAGAGAATCATTGATCGGCTGCCTCCTGTACACCCCCTACTGGGGATGGAACCTACAACCCGGGCATGGACCCTGATGAGGAATGGAACTATAACCTTTCTGTTCATGGATTGACACTCAACCACTGTGCCACACTGGCAGGGCTGTACTGGAAACTTTCTACATGGTTAGAATGAAGTGCAGGGTTCTACTCCAGCATATGGAACTAGAAGCCCAAACTCTTTAGCATGGCATAAAAGGCCGTACATGACTTGGCTTCTGACATCTTAACAGCTACATCATTTGTTCCAGATACATCAACCTAGTTAAAGCTGCCTAAATGAGTCACAGTATTTCACACTCTTTGCCTGGGATTTTCTTTCTTTGCCTATTTAATTTTTAAGACCCTCATCAAGAATCACTTCCTGTATGAAGCCATCCTTGCCTCCCTCCAAACATTTTTGACCACATTCCTTGTTGGTCCCCTTGTAATCTGTAAAGACTTCTATTACTATATCTCTGCTTTCTGTATATATTATCTAGAAAGCTGTCTTCCCCACTGGACTATGAACAACTTGAGGAGTGGAACAATTCATTTGTCTCTCTATCCCCAGTGCACAAAAACAAGTGTAACTGAGCAAAACCATTTCTACCCTCAAAGACTAAGTACAGCATCGTTTTCAGATCTGAAATAGAAATTTTCAGGCAGAAATAGAAAATACAGCAGTCAGTTCCAGAGCAGAATTCCATAAATATCAAAGAATGCTTCCTTATTTCCATCCAAATGTGAACCCCAAAACATATATTTCAAATTTGTATCAGAATTATGGGGAAGAACAAGGGAAGTGAACAAGAAATACCAATGGAGTAGCTACAATTAGCGGAATGGTTATTGCCGAAAAGAAGCAGTGTTCTCCAAAATACCACCTGGTCTTACAGTTGTGGATGGCTGAATTACCAAGTTTGACAAAACCAATTAGGGACAATGACTCTCTCATAAGCAAAAACATGAGCACCATTTCACTGGTGGGGCCAAGGGACACATATTGGCTAGTCAATCCAGCAAAGGGAGGAAAGGTTTATAGAGCATTCTTACATGCTGAACCTAAAAGGATTCTAGAATTTTTTAGTAATAAAATCTCTTATTGCAACCAACAGAAGAAATCACTTTCCCTTAAGGGAGTAAGAGAAGATTATCCAAATTAACCTTTACCATTCAAATGTACACTACATGAGCTCTATTGAGTATCACTTTCACTGAACATGTTAAGTCTATGGCAAAATTACTTGTACCACACTGATAACAGAAGTACAATGGTCCTAATATTCTAAGATTTTTATACTTCCTTTGCATGGCATTCGGAAACCTCCACTTTTTTTTAATAGCTCACCCTATAGGGGGCAGACTGTAGAATCAGATTATCTCTGACCTTGAGCAAACTACTTAATCTCTCTGCCTTAGATTCTTCATCTGTAAAATATAAATGAAGCTCTGGCTAGATGGACTTAGTTAGTTGGAGCATTGTCCCACACACCAAAAGGTGGTGATTTGATTCCTGGTCAGGACACATATCTAGGTTGTAGTTTTGATCCCCAGTTGGAGTGCACATGGAAGGCAACCAATCACCATCTCTCTCTCACACACATTAATGTTTCTTCTCTCTCTCTCTCTCTCTCTCTCTCTCTCTCTCTCTCTCTTTTTCTCTCTCTCTCAAAATCAATGAAACATATCCTTGGGCAAGGATTAAATCATCCCATTTCACAGAATTTAAAGAATTGCTATATGGAAAGCACTTAACACAATGCCTGACTCATAGAAATGTTAGTAGTACTCATTACTGCTATTACCATCCCCATCAACATTCTCAGCTCTAGTTCTAGTTTTACACAAGCCTCTCCTTTTCTGTACATGAAAAGAGGAAATAACAGTTTTTATTACATTCCAGGCACAAAGCATAACCCTTTCAACATGCATTTATTTATTTAGCCCTTATAACAACACTGCAGGTTAGATATTATTTCTGATGTTACTGATGAGGAAATTGAGGCTTGAACATTCAGCAGATTCTTGGCATTAAAATGTGATGCTAGTATGTAGGACTAAGTCATTTGGCAGAGAGCAGACGTAGCTAACGCTCTAGAACTCATATTTAATTCAACTTGATTTTAATTTGTCATTGTATACACATGAAAGCAGGCATGTGTGTGTGCACAAAGGAAAGAGAAAAGCAAATACCATTTATTGAATGGGTCTCTGTCACTACTTTCCTCTATCAAGCCAAATCTTTCCATCCCTTTGGGTGCTCTGACCAGTAAAAGAGACATTGAGCTCTCTCCTCTCTTAACCCTTAACACTCTTTGTCCAAAAAACAATTTGTACTGGATCACATATGATTTTGTGTCATTACTTAATAACTTTTTTTGCTATGATGCTCTAATAAGAAGTCCCATGAGGATTCATACTTTGACCTTAAATTTCCCTTATGGTTCCTACAGTACCTCAGCAGAGTGCTGGGCATAAAGTTATCTCTCTATATAAAACCCTAATATGCAAATACACTGAACAGCAGAACAGCGCAACAACCGAACAACTGGTCGCTATGATGTGCGCTGACCACCAGGGGGCACATGTGGAACATGGTGGGCACCAGCAGTAGGCGGCAGAGCACAGAACATGGCAAGCATCGGCCTCAGCAGGATGGTTAAACAGGTGAGTGGGGGCGCCAGACCAAGGCAGAGCACTGGTTGCTGTCATCAGGGCGAGCATCTGGTGGTTACTGAAAATTCTTTCCTCCCACTCCCTTGGCACTCGCATCAGCTACTGGTGCCGGCCCCATTCGCACCCACTGCTGGTGCCAGAGCCGCCACTCACACCCGCTGACAGTGCCTGGTGCCGGCCTGATCACTCAGCATCGTCAGCTGGTGTGAGCAGCAGCTGCTGGCCACAATTGCCCCTAAGTGTTTCTCCACCACCCCCAGCTCCTGAGGGGCGATCAGGGCCAGCAGTCACCTCTAGCACCTGTTGCTGGTGTGAGCCCAGCTCGCACTCACAGCCAGCGCTTGTACCCACTGGAAGCGCCCACACGGCTCGCACCCTCTGCTGGCACTGGCCCCAATCACTCCACACCGTCAGCTGGTGTGAGCAGGGCCTGCGCCCTTAGTGTGTGGGGGTGGCGGTGGCGGAAGCAGGACCTTCAGCAGACAGGGGACCAGAGCTGTGGCAGGAGGGGCTGCAGAGGATGGACTAAGACCCGCCCCTGTGCCCACTGCAGCCTTGTAGCCCAGTTATAGTGGGAGGTGCTATTGGCATTTAGTGTATGAGGGCCAGGGATGTTAAACTTCCTACAACTCACAGGGCAGTTCCAAATAATGAAGAATTATCTTACCCCAAGTGACAATAGTGCTCCTTTAAAGACACACTGATATTACTTAACCCTATATTTTTAAATATATATGTATTTTTATTGATTTCAGAGAGGAAGGGAGAGGGAAAGACAGACACATCAACGATGAGAGAGAATCATTGATTGGCTGCCTCCCTGCAGGCACCCCCACTGGGGACTGAGCTCATAACCCGGGTATGTTCCTTGACTGGAATTGAACCCGGGACCCTTCAGTCTGCAGGCTGATGCTGTGTCTGCTGAGCCAAACCATCTAGGGTGCAACTCTACATTTTATGGGGAGGACAAAATGAGATCCCAGAGAAATGGCTTGCTGAAGATCACCCAGTTGCACTTAAAGACCAGAACCCGGGGCTTCTGTTTATACTTCCCTTCACTGCTTTCTAATCTGAGTCAGGTAAGCTCTTGAGAGCACAAACATTAGGAGTCTAGTGGAGGAAGGGGAACCAATAAAGGAAACAGAAAAGAAAAAGTCCAATATGTAGGAAGAGAGTTTCAAGAAGACAAAGTGAACTAATTACAAGTAGTTTTTTGTTTTTAGTGAAATATTTTACCATTAATTGAGTATCTATATTGACTAATTCTCTGTTAGTTGTCTATCCTTTTCTCTATTCCTTGACTCTTCCTTGCTAACACACTCAGGTTGCAAAGAGTCCATTAAAATAGTCTCTTTCTCAATCTCAGATACAGCGATGGAGGTCTTGTGAGACAGTTCGGGCCAATAAGCTAGGAGAGTACAGTATCATCACCCAGCCTGACTGAGTTTATACAGGGTACATAAACTCATACTTGGTACTTTAACATTCCTAATGGACAAAATTTTGCAAAGACGAGTAACACAGGGGGTTTGTCCCACCAGCTACCAAAACATACCAGTAAGCCAAAGTAATCAGGCAAGTCTTGTAAGAGAAGTCCTGGAATTGATAAATCGAAATCAGTATAGGCTACAGGGGGGAAACAAATTAGGAGTGGTCAGGAACACTGGGAGGTACAGCAAAAAGTACAGGTCTTCCACAGCACTCACACCACCTTGCCATCACAGCCTATTGCACATTTTCTCCGTCCCAGGCCCCCTTCTCACCTTCAGAGATTCGATTGTGGCCTGCTTGTAAATCTTCCCTCCAGGACCGTTCTTCTGAGGACTACTCTGGAGTCTAGGCGTCCGAATGACGAATTTATCCATTTCAAGGGGCCTCCGACTACCTTCCTGAGCTTGCAGGGTGTTCTGCTCAAGAAAAGAGGGCAGATTCAAACGCGTCCTAACTGTTGGGATGTGTGTTCCCTAAAATGACACAACTGTGGTCTATACACTCTGGATTCTGGAAGCTTTCCTGAATTATGAGGACTATTGGATGGAATTTATGGGAAGATTTTTCTCTTGAAAAAGAAACATCTTCCTAAGAACTGAAAACTGTACAAATACGGATACACTGTCTGCGTTAGAAAGTGCCTAATTTTCAGAAGTGCACGCTGTGGAGGGGAGCCCAATACTGGGCCAGGCGTGGAACCAAGGGACAAACCTCTTCCAACTTAGGTTGGGTTGTGGCAGGTTCAAGTTCCACTGGGTGCGATGAAGCTCTCTTAGTAACTACCCCACTATAGCTGCAAACCCAAGGCTTTCCCTGGTAACCAACCACCACCTCCGGATCTCAGCAAAGTCCTCACAACAAGCCCCTATCTCCATGAACTGCCTGGTGGTCCCAGGGCCCTCCCTATCCACGACTAACAGGCTTCTCGATCCCCGAGCGAAAATACTAGTCAACCCCATCTTCCTCTGCCCTCAGCACTCCTGAGCCCAGGAAGGGGGACCTAGCAACGGTCTGACGTGAAACGCACCAGGAAAAGCAGCCTGGCAGCAGCGAGGCCCCTCCAGAGAACTACGGTTGCAAAGAGTCCGTTAAAACAGTCTCTTTCCCAGTCTCAGCCTGATGAAACTAAACGGACGCTTCCTTCTAGGGTGGTAGTTTCTCGGAAGAGACGTCCGCCGGCCGAGAGACTCGGCGACAATGCAAACCACACTCCCCAGAATCCACTGCGAAGGGGCCGGGTGAGGTCGCCCCCAGGGTACTGTAGTTCTCCGAGACCAGCTTGGGGTGTCTCCCGCCGGTCGAGAACTACGTGTCCCAGCGTGCCCCGCAGAGGAAGAAAGGGGTCCCGGGTGCCGGTTCGCTCCAGTGCTCGCGAGGGTTGGCTCCACCTCTTCAGAGCGGGACAGCGGAGGCGGAAGTGGCAGCCGGGGGGCGGGGAAGGAGGGCGGGGAAGGGGCTGGCCCCGGAAGGAGGAGGAAATCCTGAAAAGAAAACAGCAACAAGCTGAGCTGCCTTGACAGAGGGAAACAAAATGGCGGTGCCGAGAGGGAGCCTCCGGGTCAGGGCCCAGCTGGGGCTTCCGCCGCTGCTGCTGCTAACCGTGGCCCTGGCCGGAGGCTCGGGGACCGCCTCCGCCGAAGCGTTCGACTCGGTTTTGGGGGACACGGCGTCTTGCCACCGGGCCTGTCAGTTGACCTACCCCTTGCACACCTACCCCAAGGTAGGGCCTGTCTGAACCGGGCTACAACCCTTCCCTGGCCGTTCGTCTTTCCGCCCTCCCGCTCCTCTGTCGGCTCCGGGAACCTGGCCGTTGAATCCGCCATTCAACCGCTGTCTGCCACCTGTGTCGCCCCCGTTTTCCTCCCGAACCCCACTCGGAAGTTTGTGCTGCACCACCCTGTAGTGCGCCGGGGGATGCGGAGAGGAGCGAGAGCTTGCGGGGCAGCCCTGCACTCCAAGCGGGAGGAGGATGCCGACTGTTAAGGCGGATCCCCACCTTCAGGGAGCCTTCGGAGCGGCGCGGGCGGGGGCAGGAGCAGAACCACAGGCCCACAGAGGGTTCCCTCATGAACCGTGTGCCCTCAGCAGCTCCCGGGCCGGGAGGCAGACGAGCAGACAGTCCCCCTGTGGCATGAAATGTGTTCCGCAGCCTGAGGAGTGGTGAGACGCCCTGGAAGGGCTGTCCGCCTGCATTGAGTGACTGTGTGCCGGGCACTGCCACCAGAGCGTGGGATGGCTTAGGGAAGAAGCAGGTAGATGCCTGTGCATTGAATGGACTTACCACACGTTGAAGTTGGTAAAGGAATGAGACCGCCCCTCGGGGAAGAAGGGGTCACAGCGTGGGAGAGGAGTAAGCCTCCCCTCCCCTCTCCCCCGCCCCCCACACAGTAATTCCCTTCTACTTCTCAAGTTGTTTTTCTCGGCTTCTTGAGAACTGTTTACTCAACATTCTAGATTGTGGGGTGAACTGCCTCACCCTTTACCCTATGTAATTTGGGTATATGCCTTCCTCACCTCACTGCCTTTATTTGCAAGAGCTTTTGCTGCCGTTGCTCGTCTTTTTCTTCTTGTTTGCCTTTCCCTTCATCTCTACGTTGTTTGCGTAGTGTGACTATATAGCCCGTTTTGTTTCCTCTCTCAGTTTACAAAGTGACCACGAGGATAGGCCCGGTGACTTCAGGATGTTCCTTATTGGCGAGTGTTTTCAGGTCTTTGAAAATGAAAAGCTCTAAATGCTGTCACTTCCCATATGTCTGTTTACGTTGCCTGAGGATTATCAGTTTTCAAGACAAAATGTGGGAGAGGGTATTATCCTAAAATTTTCAGTCAGAGACTAATATAGCAAGAGAGAGAAGTGAGAAATTCTGATTTCCAGACTTAATGTATACTATCCCTAAATACATTATCTTCTTCTCGTACAAACCTCTCATTTGAGAGGATTGTATGGGGAAACTCATTAATACTGATTTGACCTGGTTTGGCATGGAGACTTAATTTTGTATCATTCAACTATTTGGTTTTGGCTTTTGTTTCTGAGATTTTCCTAGCAAATTTGCAGTATGAACCGGAATCCTGGGAGAATAACTAAGTAATTTGAGAGGATAAACATTTCTGGAACTTTTAAGTACTTTTATAATATCCACTACTTCCCAAAAAAACTGATCTCTAAGCTATTTTTACTTATTCTTTAAAGTTGTTTCACCAGGAACTCCCAATCATCTGGCTCCCTGGAAATAGTGGACTTAAAATGTCTACCCTCTGTTAGCTGGTTTGATGAGAGATTGCCCATTATCTCTTAAGTCTCACAACCTGCAAAGTAGGCTTTTACAATTGAGGAAATTTAGGCTCTAAAAGGTTAAGTGACTTGCCTAAGGTCACATAGCCAAGAACTAGTGGAGTAGTTGGAACTCAGTCCTAAAACTGGTTATTCTGTGCTGCCTTTTATCAAAAAGTTCTATTAAAAATAATATACTTGTTTCACTGATTTCTGTTGGCCCTCCTCCCAATTATTGTACTTTGCAGTTCAAGGGGAAAAAAGCAGTGTGTTATATAAGAAATTAGATGAATTTACAAACTCACATAGCCTCTCTTGGTCTGGCATTTGTAGCTGGCAGATAGAAATCTTAATGACTTATTTTCAGAAGTATTTTGTTGTAAGTAAGTAGAATACCTTAACTATTTGTAAGTAATTATTTTTAAATTATGATATTTTCCCTTTAACTTTCCTTAAAAGTGCAGTTGCATAATTTGCCTGGGTCTCAATACAAGAGACATAAGTTTATATTAATAACAAAGTTGACTAGATCCAGCCTGGTCACATTGTTTTTACAAAGTGTGGGCTCTGTAACCATACAAACCCAGGTTCCGTCCACAGCTCCACTTTTACTACCAGTGTGTCCTTGCTGATCACATAACTTCTTCGTCTATAGTTGTTTTGCCAGGTATAGAAAAAACCTTCACACCCTGCAGAGCTAGTGCGAGAATTAAAGATAATATATGTAGCATTCTCAGCAACTGCCTAAGTGCTGAATAATGAGAGAATAGTTAGCTTTACTTAGCTCAGGATGTGAAAATGCACATAAAATCTATAAATGGAACTATTGTAATTCATTGTCATTATTTAGGTAGTTTTCCATGTAATGGGTAGTACCATTTCCTTGTGCTCTAAATCAGAGGAAATATCTATAATAATAAAAGCATAATATGCTAATTAGACGGGGCAGCCAAATAGCCTTCTGGATTAAGCCTCAAGGCGGTGGGGCCAGGGCAGGGGCAGTTAGGGGCAAATCAGGCAGGCAGTCGAGCAGTTAGGGGTGATGAGGCAGGCAGACAGAGGGGTTAAAAACGAACAAACAGGCAGGCAAGTGGTTAGGGATGCTCAGGCAGACAGGCGAGTAGTTAGGGGCAATGAGACTGGCAGGTGAGGAGTTAGGAGCCAGCAGTCCTGGGTTTCAAGAGAGATCGGGCCTAAACTGGCATTCAGACATCCCCCAAGGGATCCCAGATTGCGAGAGAGTACAGGCCAGGCTGAGGGACACCCCCTCGCCCCATGCGTGAATTCGTGTACCAGGCCTCTAGTATTTGATAAAAGCTTGCCAGTCATTTGGGATACAGAGGGCATGAATCATTTACTCAGAATAATAATGTGACCTAGAACATGAAACACGTACTTAGAATAAGGATATGATTCTTTATAATGATTTTTGAGTGCCTACTCTGTGCCAAGTGTTGTGTATCAGATGTTAAGTGTTAGTTCATTGCCTGGCACATTATGGGTGCTCATTAAATATATTATTACACAATATTAATGATATTATGAATATAAAATGTACAACCCTCATATTCAAGATTGACATAATCTTGAAGAAGGATTGTCTCTGTTTTACAAGTAAGGAAACTGAGGCTGAGAGATTAGGTTACTTGCCCAAGGTTGTACAAATGGTGGGGCTGAGCTTTACATCTAGACTGTTTGCACCATGCCATACATGCTCTCTTCTGAAAATGGTACTGGAGCCTGGCCAGAGTGGCTCAGTTGGTTGAGTGTCTTGTGCACACACATACCTGGATTTAGGTTTCAATCCCCCAGTGGGGCACTTACGGAAGGTAACCTATGGGTGTTACTCTCTTCCCTCACTCTTCCCCTTCCTTTCTGTAAGCATGTCCTCTGGTGATGATTAAAATTAAAAAAAAAGGTACTGGAGGGCTTATTGGGTTGGTTTAACAGAAGAAAACATTATCTGAAAAGGAAATGGCATTCAGTAAAGCTCTTAACAATGAGCTCATGCTTCCTCTGTGCAATATAAGGAAATGTGTGGTACTCCAAAGACGTGAACGTTCTTTCATTGTTGTACAAAGTCTGCAAAAGCTACTCAGGTATGAAATTTATTTTAATTGCTAAAATTCTTTCAGCTTCACCTTAACAATAAGTGCAACTAGAACTGAGGTCCAAAAATGTGCTGCCTTGAAAGCTTGTTTAATATTAGACTGCAGCCATCTCTTCCTAATGGATTGCTGCTGCTACATAAATTTTACTAGTCCTCTGCTGGAAAGAAATGCAATTTGTATTCCATTGGTTGCAAACTGGTATATGCACATGCTGTTTCCTTCCTTTTTTTGGTGCCCCACATGTACTGGTTTCAAATACTATATGTAGGTCATTGACGGAAAGCCTGTTGAAGACATTGGCATTAGTCTTAACTAAGCAGGTAACATTTTCCAGTAATGAAGAATATATCCTATCTTGAGCTCACACACATATACAATGATGCCTATAACTTATTTTCTCTTTAAAAATTCTATTATTATGATTAACACTACCATTTATTGAGTACTTTGTATGTCCTAGGCACTGTGCTAGGAATAGCTTTTTCTAGCAGTACTAAGGGGGTTGGAGATAATTTATAGCTATTATCTTCTTTTATGATGAGGAAAACTGAGTTTTAGGTAGGTAAAGTAACTTTTGCTGGGTCACTCACCTAAAAGGTTTCAATGAAGGTCTGGCTAATTCCATTGGCCTTTCCCATATGACATACTATTGCTCTTTTTTGTGTTTTTGGTAAATAAGCCAAATTTTAAAAATCCTTTTATGTAAGTATTTGTATAGATGTACACCTCACTTTATGGGGGCCTTTATAACACTATGGGCCATGTGAGGCTAATCATGATACTTTTCCTGATAAGCTTGATGATTTGATTAAATATTTATGGGCAGAAGTATGCTATTTGTCCTAAGGTGCTTGCTTACTCATTTCTATCTTTGTTAAAGTTCTGATTATGTCATTGTTATTTTTATTTTCAATTCTCCCTCCCCCCCCCAAAATAATAGGAAGAGAGTGATTTTACTCACTAGACTTCATTCTTTGATATCACTTTATAAACAAGAAATTAAAACTTCTTTATATGGGAAAGGTCTTGGACACTACCTGGATTCTGTCGTTTTTCTTTCAGTTATAAAATTTTTTTATTGGACAGTTTATAATAAACCTACTAACTTTGCTTTGACCTTTTTCCCTGAGGGAAATGTACATTTTTTTGGTAATCCTCCCTGTTCTTGAATTCCCTAGGAAGAGGAGTTGTACGCATGTCAGAGAGGTTGCAGGCTGTTTTCAATTTGTCAGTTTGTGGATGATGGAATTGATTTAAATCGGACCAAATTGGAATGCGAATCTGGTAAGATGCTGTGCTAATGACATCAGCAGTCTATAGCATTGGTGTTTTCTCTGAGCTGTGTTATACTTTTAATGTATTTTCCTCAGAAAATGAGAAGCATAATGTTTAAACTAGTCATCCAGCATATTTTAATTATTATGAAGTTAGAGTTTTAGTAGCTGCTGCTAGAAATTTTATGGTCTTTAAATTTCATCTTTTGTTGAGATAGTGTTTATTTTGTACTGTGGATAGGACACCTTTGTTTTAACAGTGTTTGGTTTAGACAAATGCAGTAGTAATTAGCCTTCCCATAATGCATCACTACCTTTTAAAGAGATACTATAATTTTCCTAAGCCTTTCAACCATTGGCTAGTTAGCTTATGTCCAAGTTTGTTTTTTTACTGAGTCAGACCTTTGACTCAGTATTTAATAGTGTATTTTTTTGTGGGTCATGCCAATAAAAGAGGTAACCAGAATTTTTGTCATCTCTTAAACCACTGTTCTTATTTTTGCTGAAAGAGGTGGTTTAATTAAAAAAAAAACAACACCTATAATAAAGACAAAATTGACATTTAACTTTTAAAGAACTACAATGGAATTTTCTCTGTTCATTACATTACACTGTTTATTCAGTGTAGCAGGAGGTGTCTTACTCCTTATCACTATGCATGACTAACATCCAGCCTCTGTGATATCATAACCTTATTTTTTATGGCTCAGTCTCCTAAACTGGCCTTTTTTATGTGTGCATAATGCTGTTCAGTTTATTATCTAGCATCTTTGAGAAGTATATTACAAATACATGGCTGGGTTGGAAAGAAAATTAAGATTGTTATAGTAGTGAAGTATTCTATCATAAGAAAGAAATGTCTCTGGTAAAAGAACAGAGTATATCTCCATTTCAACTTTAGAATCCTGCTGCAGAACATTTTCTAAGTTCCATTTTCTTAGAAACTAATTGTTTTATTTTTTTCCTTGCCAAGGTGGTTGTATTTCCATTTTAGACTTTATGGAATTCAATAGTCAGAGAGATTAAACAATTGGCCCTAGTCACATAAACAACCAACAAATGATAGAGCCAAAACTTGAGGTTGCCTTTTCAATGGGGTTGTCTGTTCAATGTTTTTCCACTATGTAAACCTTAGCATGAAGCTCCCCTCTTATAAATGTCATAATATAGGAGCTTGAATGTATAATTAATAGATTTATACCTAAAACATTTGACTTGTGGGAGAAAAGATAGGGGTTTTATTAAAATAACTAGAGGCCCAGTGCAGGAAATTCGTGCACTGGTAGGGTCCCTAGTGGCTGCTGGCTGCTGGCTGGGCCTCCCTGTCACCGTCAGGACTTCCCTCCCTTCCCCCAGCCAGCTCCACCCCCTGGTCAAACTCCTGGATGACCTCCCAGTTTGCATATTGTGCTTTTATTATATAGGATAGGATACATTTGCTACTATTACCAAATTTGTAAATTCAAATTGATGAAATGTTACCTATATAATAAAAGCCTAAGTGATCGTTATGGCAGAACGACCAAATGGCCAGTCACTAAGATGCGCACTGACCATCAGGGGGCAGACGCTCAATGCAGGAGCTGCCCTCTGGTGGTCAGCATGCTAGATAATAAATTGAACAGCATTATGTACACAGGGGAAGCACCACTCAGCCAGAAGCAGGGCTCATGGCTGGGGAGTGCAGCAGCAATGGTGGGAGCCTCTCCCACCTCTGCGGCAGTGCCAAGGAGCAGTGAGCAGGTGGGTGGTAAGGAGTAAGCGATCCCGAATTGTGAGAGTGTGCAGACAAGGCTGAGATCCCTCCCCCCCCTCGCCCCGGCCCAATCCCTCCAGTGCATAAATATCATGCACCAGGCCTCTAGTTTTAGTATAATAAATTTCTTCATAAAATACCAAATTCCTTTACTTTCTTTCTCTTTTTCTGTTTCTTTCCTGTAATTTGATTGTTTTTCTCTTACAGCATGTACAGAAGCATATTCCCAATCTGATGAGCAGTATGCTTGCCATCTTGGTTGCCAGAATCAGCTGCCATTTGCTGAATTGAGACAAGAACAAGTACGAGACAAA